>JAJAGP010002615.1:0-106017 GCA_025084515.1 Ancistrus triradiatus | reverse complement strand
ACTCTGCAGCATTTTTACACACCTGTCCTTCAGAAACTGTGTGTGAGTGTCCTTAGAAGAACTCAAGTCAAGTCAAGTCAGATCTATTTATATAGCGCTTTTTACAATCTATTTATATAGCAACTTTACAAGTTTAGATTATCACCTAATAACTACGTCCAATCCCAAATCGAGCAAGCCTGGGGCGACAGTGGAAAGGAAAAACTCCCTGGGTGAGAAGAACTCAAGGCAAAGGGCAGTTAAACCAAATACTGATTTGATTTAGATTTCTCTTTTGTTCATTCACTTTGCATGTTGGTAACTGACAAAAACAAACTATTAACACTTCCATGTTTGAAAGCATTATTACTCTGCAGCATTTTTCCACACCTGTCTAAAACTTTAGCACAATACGGACTATGGTGCAAACATCTAATAAAGGTCGTATTAATCATAATATAGAATTTATGTTTAATGTATGTATCAAGTCTATTCTCAACAGAAAACATAAAAACAAAGTTCCTGAAAATGTGTTTTGTGCAAATCCTTCAAACAGGACAAAAGAAGCATTGCAGTGAAAGTGCTGAAAAACTTCAAGCTCATTCCACACTTCATTCCTATAGACTTAATTGAAAAAAAAAATAATACAGTTAATTTATCATGGTGTTTTTGGTCATGATAAACTAGCTAATAATATTACCTGAAAGGCTGCAGATATCTAGCCCCCCAAATGCGCATGCTAACGTTACCCTGCAAAAAAATAATAAAAACACAAAAGGTGCATCAGGTGCTAACATTCAGTACAGTTAAAACATAAATATGTAAATGTAACATACATTACCGTACTTACCGTTTCTCCTTTGGAGCTGCTCTACAATCAAAGTTATGGGCAAAGGAAACTGACTAACATTATGCTACCAATAGAAACTAGCATAGCATTCGGTCTGAAAACTACAGTAAAGTTTTTATCACAAAAACGAATTAAAATGTTAAAATAACAATAATAACTTCAAAAATACTTACCAAATTACGATTCCAGCAACAGAGCAGCAGCTGCCGTGAGGAGAATGAAGATCTGCGCTAGCAGTAACTCACTCTGTGGCTCAGCATCTCTCTCTCTCACCCGGACCGGTAACTAAGCTCGTGCAAAAACGCGCGAACTTCAAAGAAGTTAACCGAAAGTCCTTTATCCTAAACTATGTACATGTTTAAAACAGAATGTTTACCAATCCAGTTGAGGCGAGTATATGAATATTTAATTACCAATAACTAAGAAAATAGCTTTCCCACAGCAGCCGCAGTATCCCATATGTTTGTTACCACAGTATGCTAATGAGATGGTTCTAACCAATTGCAAACGGAGGGCATTGCTTCAGACTTTGTGGTGTCTTTAGTTGGGTCATTAGGTTTAAAGCTTGCAGTTTGTTGTGTGGACTTTAATAGTTTAAGCCGTTTTGAACTATTCTTCACAGTTTATAAATTATAAGTATTATAAATAGAATATAAATATGATTATAAATAGAATAATTTTATTTTTAATTACAAAAATAACAGCATATAGACAAAATAATTGTGACAGACAAGCTATACGCAAGACACATAAACAAGGTAAAAAAGAAAAAAAAGTCTAGAAAAAAACCCAGACAGAAATAATGGCAACAAACAGGCAGTACACAGGACAACCAAATAAGGTGAAAAGTAAGACAAGCAATAAGACAAGCATGAAGAGCAACAGAATAGAATTGGCTTTGGTAGCAAATATTTCTAGGACTGTGGTAGCCTAGCGGTTAAGGTACTGTACTATGGACCAAAAGGTCCAGGGTTCAAATCCCACCTCTGCCAAGCTGCCACTGTTGGGCCCTTGAGCAAGTCCCTTAACCCACAATTGCTTGGATTGTAAAATTGTATCAATCGCTCTGGATAAGGGCATCTGCTAAATGCTGTAAATGTAAATTTTGTATTGTATTTAGTTTATCAGTCTTTGGATACTTTTATTGTTGCCTTATCTACACCTGTAAGTAAAAGTAAATTGTGCAGAAAATAAACTTGTGTACCTTAACATACACATATGGAGATTTGAATTGTGATTTTTATTTAGAATTACTTTCTCACAATAAATAGATTTGAGAATTAGTAATGACAGATAAGTTTATCAAGGTATATTTGCTGTTTCTTATGGATTTTTTGTTATGAGTCAACAATACGATGAACTTTAACTTGTTAGAAGAGACCTAAAAAAGCCAATTATGAGATGTTTCTTATGTAAATAAATGTTTCTTATGTAAATAGTATCATAAGTCTTGGATGAGATGCAAAACGGTTAAGTCTTCTGTGCCCAGTACCTAGTACCACACATTTAGTATGTAGGCTAATTGTTTCTGTGTGTGTGTGTGTGTGTGTGTGTGTGTGTGCACTCATGTACACGAGCAATATATTTTGGCATAGAGTTTTATACATTTAGTTGGCAGCCTCCTTACTTCAAATGTCTTCTCACACTTCTGGGAACAACCAGTCATGCATCTGTAATGCCCAGCCTGGTTGGTAGGCACCAGTAAGACTACACCCTTGGGTCACTGCAAGGGTGGGCTAGTGCTTTAGACCATTCACCACCCGAGTACCTCCCTAGTATATAGTAACGTTATTTTATTTGTTTGAAGTATCCTGCGTCATTATTATAATGTCACAGATGTTGCGTTACTGCTAGCAAGCATTTCTAAAAAGGTGAGGTCTGTCTTTTATGGGGTTGTGTTTGGGTTAACTGGCAATGTAAAGCTCAACACTGGGTTTACCCAGTTTTCTTGGTTACTGGGACTGTAAATCCAGGTTATTGTGATCCATACAGTTTTTGATCTCTGTGTGTATTCCACTTCCCATTTTGTCGTATGTCTTAGAACTGCTTGGTGGAGTGGAGTTCAAGTCAGAAATAACTCATGTCATGTGATGCCTCATTACAGAAAAGAGCCCTTAGTCCTGCAACGTGGAGGAAACCTTGGTCGGCATCATGTAATCTGGATTAGACTCCTTGGTCAGTGTCACATGACATGAACAGATCTGCTGGTCAGAAACAGATCCAGAACCCACACAGGAGAGCACTGAGATTTGGGAACCATAGAGAGTGTAACCATCTCTACCAGAATACCTATCTAGATATTGTATGAACACCAATGAGGGAACGAAGAGGGTGAGACTTGGTGAATGGAAATGCAACGACTCAAGCAGAGAGGCTCAGCATTAAGAAGTGCTCCACCTACTGAGCCACTCTGGTTCAATCTTGTCTCTGGCAAGCTAACTAGCATCAGTCTCAGATGTTCCACCTTGCCAGATGCTCTTGAGTCTGCAATGTTCGTTGGAGGCTGGCTCTGGTCCAGTCATGTGATGCAGATCAAGGGTGCCCCTGCATTATATGAGAGAAAAGACAATGAACCTTTTATCCCTTTTTACTTTATTTTACTTAGTTGCACCCTCTGTCTACGGACTGCATGTCACCCTAATTGTAGTACTTTCAACAATTTTTGCATTCTCTTCACATGCACTTTTTTTCTGAGGCAGTCAATCAGAAAGTTTCCCCAAAGTAGTCTTACTGTTTGTTTGTTTTCGTTTTTTTTTCTCAAGGTGGCACTGTAATGATTTTGAGTGTAAAGGTGAAAGTTGATGTATTATGACTCTTGGCTGCATTCCTGCTGCCACCGCAGTTATTCATTTCAGAGCTGAACGTTGATGAGTGGTTTTCTGGACCGCATGCAGACCGTATGCGGACAGTGATTGGTTTTGAAGTTCTACTGCAGCATAATTATACTCCAGCAATTCTGTGTTATTATATGTATGTGTGTTTGTGTATATAGAGAGGGTGAACTAAATTGTAACATCATGCCAGCTGGTGCGTGTCCATTCCTATCCTCCCTATGAACTTGGGCCCAGTTACACTTTCCATCTTGCCCATCAGCTTCACTTTCTGAGTGGTGCTTATAGATTAGTGACACAAAATCAACTGACAGCTTTCATTTGTTTGGTGTTCAAGTAACAGTATAATAGTATAACAGAAGGAACTTTTCCTGTGATCCACTTCCAAAAAGGAGCATGGCTAAGATGGTGGCTTTCTGTAGCTTAGGTGTTTATGTGTGTTCACTGGCAGGCTGATGTTAGCATTGGCATTAGAAGTTATTAGGTGTTTATTCAGTGAGTCAGTCTGGTTCCCCTCCTATACTCAGCTTTGAAGACCACAGCCCATCTAGAGTTTGTTTTGCAGCACACAGTCTACATCATGACGCATAAGGTAATAATTTAATACATCTCATTATCTGCAGGGTTTTGGCAGGGTTTTGCTTAGTATTTGGATAGGGTATGGCTAGGGTGTGACAGGCCTTAGTCAGTTTTTGCTCTGTGTTAACCCCTAAACTCCTAGCTTCATATTCAGTTATTCATATACTTAAAGCCCCTGATGCAGTAATTACAATAAATTCTTAAGTAAATACAATGGAAATAATTTGCATTTACAGCATTTAGCAGACATCCTTATTCAGTGTGGCTTACAACTGAGCTGTGCAAATCCAGGTCTCATTCTTCCAATTACTACTTAAGAGCCCTACCTACTGAGTCACTTCTAATTATAGAACAGTAGAAAGTTGTGAGATTGAGAAATAAATGAAAGTCTGCACCTGCTGAAGATTCCTGTCAGGGGTGCGCGGCCACTGTTGATCCCTTTTGCGGTGTAGTACCTCCCCAGCCGTCTGAGGATTCTTCCAAGCTGACACTAGAGGTCAGTATAGGTTCAGCAATGGGTCAGGATCTTCAGACCATGCGATAGTGCCTGTATTGCTTAATTACGGCACGATTGCAATCATCTGTCAGTGGCTCTGTTTAAGAGCTTGCTTTGGCACTGACAGGCGTCGCACCATCACCTTCGCTTCTTAACATTTCGCTTAGGGGCTCAGCTGGTGTACAAATCAGGAGATTCGGAGGTAATCCAGGGCGTAGTGTTAGCGTAGGGTTAGATCTGGCCGGGTTTTCTCTCCTAACGCCCGTTCGCAGCTTCGCTCCGGCGTATTGTGGTTCGCTCGCTCCTCACCTGAATCGCCTCCCTCTGTACTTTACAGCCTCAGATCCGAGCGGCAGGTTGTTCCCCGCCCTCGTCCGTGTTTTGCGCGTTCGGTTCACGCTGAGTCACGCACACAGTACCGTGAATTGCATCGCGCGAGAGATTAAATACACCGCTCTCACGCTCACGCCCTGAATCTGAGTAGAGAGCGTTTCCTAGAGAGAGCTCATTCGCCGATTGTATTGGGGCTCAGCTCGCTACGCTGAGCGCTTTCGGCTTTTTGTTTTCAGCTCTCTCCCAGCGCTACCAGGCACCTTATTGAGTTTTCTTTCCCTGATTATTTTTTTGTTTCCCTTTGGCCCTTCGTTTATCATCTACTATGCATTTAACGCTGCTTCACTTCGAGCGCTGATCTCAGCCCCGCTTGAGCGCAGGTGTTCTTTATTTAATCACCCCGATGTGTTTGAATGCCACCGTGCTTGTAGCGCTTATTTCCAGCCCAGTTTAAAGGGGAGTTTTCTCAGTGTAATTCCCTGAATACATTGAAACGCCACCGTGCTTGTAGCGCTTATTCCCTACCCAGTTTAAAGGGGAGTTTTCTCCGTTTAATTCCGTGAATGTGCTTAAATGCCACCGCGCTTGTAGCGCTTATTTCCAGCCAAGTTTAAAGAGGAGTTTTCGCCGTTTAATTCCGTAAATGCGCTTAAACGCCACCGCACTTGTAGCGCTAATTTCGAGCCCAGTTTAAAGGGGAGTTTTCTCCGTTTAATTCCGTGAATGCGCTTAAACGCCACCGCACTTGTAGCGCTTAATTTCAGCCCTGCTTAAAAAGGCAGGCTCTTTTGTTTAATCACTACTGTGCATTTAAACTCTTCCGCGCTTCGAGCGCTGATTTCAGCCCTGCTTAACAAGTGAGTAAGGGCAAACAGAGGGGCCGTACACAACGAACTCAAACAAAGGCAGTGAGTGCCAAAAGGGCTATTAATGAAAGGTAGGGACAGGATATTAAACAACCAAACTAATGCCCCAGGCGTCAGAGGGCGATTAGGTTTGATTGTGCTAAAGGAAACGAAAGGAGAACGCTAAACAGTGAACCTGGGGAAGAACCGCGTATGCATGGTGGGGGGGATCTCAGATGAAATCCTGGAACAGCCGTAGCGCAGGCAGAGGCATCAGCCGCGCTGCGCGAAGTGCAAGTGCCGAATAAGCGGGTCAAAAATGGGGAAAAAGAGGACTTCCCAGGGGGAAGGATAAACGCTGAGACGGCAGCTAGCCGGAAGGCTCCATGGGAGCGAAAAAGACGACCGAGCATTGGCGGCGAACGGCGTCCGAGGAACGCAGCGGAACGAAGGAGGAAGAGAGGTCAGTAGTGGTAAAACTGTCCCTTCGTCTATCTAATTCCCTGACTGGTTCACCTCGAGTCTCCCGAGCTCTACTCGGCTGGTCCGCTTTTCGGGCCAGTCGTACCTCTAAGCCCTTACAGATTGCTACTGAAATCTCTTCAAAACGCGAGAGAATAGTGTGTAGGAATCGATAGTGCACTGACGGGCGGCGTTTAGAAAGCGCTATTTATAGTCGTGCGGCCGCCATGTTGATGCGGCCGGCGACGCCCTCCGGCTTGGGATGTCTGGACCGTAACAGCACCCCCCCCCCGGGGCGGCCCCAGACGTCCCCAGACCGGTGGTCCTATCCCGCCGGAAGTCCCGGACGAGAGATCGAGCCGGTAGGTAACCGGATTGATTCTCCGTACCACCTTGAAGGGTCTCACATGCTTAGGCCCCAACTTGCCCTTGGCCCCTCTGAGGGGGAGATGTCGTGTAGACAACCACACCCGCTGACCTGGACGGAAAGAAGGGGCTGGCCGGCGTTTGCGGTCCGCCGTACGCTGCATGCCCTCCACCGCCCGACGGAGAATGGCTCGCGCGTTGGCCCAGGCCCTTTTGCAGTGGCCAACAAAGCGCGCGGCGGAGGGGACCCCGGCCTCCCTCTCCTGTTCAGGAAAGAGAGGCGGAGGGAACCCGAACTGACACTCGAAGGGTGACATGCCCAGAGCTGAGTGCCGTAGGGTGTTGTGGGCGAACTTTGCCCATAGCAATTGCTCGGACCAGGTGGAGGGGTTCCTGGCCGTGAGGCATCGAAGCATGGTAGCCAGGTCTTGGTTGACGCGCTCCGTTTGGTCGTTGGACTCGGGGTGAAACCCCGAGGACAGACTGGCTGTGGCTCCCAGAAGGTGGGAAAAGGCCGTCCAGAATCGGCTTGCGAATTGTGGGCCCCGGTCCGACACCACGTCGCTAGGCAGGCCGTGAACCCGGGCGACGTGGAGGAGGATGAGGTCAGCCGTCTCCCATGCCGTAGGCAGTTTGGGCAATGCCACGAACTTGCAGGCCTTGGAGAATCGATCGACGATCACAAGGATGACGGTGCAACCCCGAGAAGGGGGCAGGCCCGTAACAAAATCAAGGGATATGTGGGACCAGGGCCGAGAGGGGACAGGAAGCGGCTGAAGAAGGCCGCTGGGTCACTGCCGGGGAGTCTTGTTCCTAGCACAAACCTCGCAGGTGGCAACGAAGCCCTTGACGTCTGCCTCTATGCCTGGCCACCAGAAGGTCCGCCTGAGGAACTCGTAGGTGCGAGCACCTCCAGGGTGTGCTGTGAAGGGGGCCTCGTGGCCCCAGCGCATGACCTCCCTCCGTGCGGAAGTGGGGACGAACCTGTGACCTGGAGGGCCGTTCCCCGGATTGGGTTCCCGGCGGAGAGCCCTGGCGATGACCTGGTCGACCTCCCAGGTCAGGGCTCCGACGAACCGAGCTGAGGGAAGTATGGGATCGGGCGTGGAAGGAGCCTCGGGGGGATCCCACTGCCTGGAGAGGGCGTCAGGCTTGACGTTCCTAGAGCCCGGCCGGAAGGAGACCGTGAAGTTGAACCTGGCAAAAAACAGCGACCAACGGGCCTGACGGGCGTTGAGGCGCTTGGCCTGCTGAATGTATGCCAGGTTCTTGTGGACTGTCCAGACCAGGAATGGGTGCTTGGCCCCTCCAGCCAGTAGCGCCACTCCTCTAATGCCAGTTTAATGGCCAGGAGTTCCCGGTCCCCGACCGGGTAGTTGAGCTCGGCGAGGGTCAGACGCCGGGAGAAATAGGCACAAGGACGGAGTTTGTGTCCCGGGGCGGACCGTTGAGAGAGAACGGCGCCAACTCCCACTTCAGAAGCGTCTACCTCGACGACAAATGCCTCCTCGGGATCAGGGAAGCAAAGCACAGGCGGATTAGTCAGAAGCCTCTTGATCTCCAGGAAGGCCCGTTCTGCCACCTCCAGCCAGCGAAACGGCCCAACCTCCTTGTGGTGAGGGAGGTGAGCGGAACGACGATGGTCCCGAAGCCCCTAACAAACCGACGGAAAAAGTTGGCAAAGCCCAGGAATCGCTGGACCTGCCGTACCGAGGAGGGATGGGGCCAATCAGAAACTGCCCTGGTCTTGGCCGGGTCCATGCTAAGACTCCCATGGGAGACCACAAACCCCAAAAAGGAGATGGAGGGGACATGGAACACCGACTTCTCCAACTTTACAAATAGTCGGTTGGCAAGGAGGAGCTGGAAGACACGGCGGACATGCCGGACGTGCTCTGCTTTAGTCTTGCTAAAGATTAGGATGTCGTCGAGGTAGACGTAGACATACCGGTCAAGGGCCTCTCGCAATACGTCATTAATGAGACGTTGGAAGACGGCGGGGGCATTCATGAGGCCGAAGGGCATCACCAGATACTCATAATGCCCCGTGGGTGTAAGGAAGGCCGTCTTCCACTCGTCCCCCGGCCGGATGCGGACGAGATTGTAGGCGTTCCGGAGGTCCAGTTTGGTGAAAACCCTGGTGCCCTGGAGCTCCTCAAACACCGTATTCATGAGTGGTAGGGGGTAACGGTCTTTGACCGTAACGGCGTTGAGGCCCCGGTAGTCTACGCAGGGGCGAAGGGACCCATGCTTCTTCCCTACAAAAAATAAACCCGCCCCAGTGGGTGAAGAGGACAGCCGAATGAACCTCAACCGCAAGGCCTCAGTGATGTACGACCGCATGGCCTCCTGTTGGGTGCGATTGAGGGAGAAGAGCCTCCCTCGAGGCGGGGAAGCACCGGGTAGAAGGTTGATGGCGCATTCATACTCGCGGTGCGGGGGGAGAAGCTAGGCCTCCCCCTTGCTGAATACCCTGCCCAGGTCCCTGTACTGGGCGGGGACTGAGGAGAGGTCCGGCTCTGGCTGCCGCACAGGGGGAGTAGGCGGGGAAATGAGGCAGGCCTCCAGACACCTAGGGGACCTTGAAAAAACCGACCCAGTCTGCCAGTCGATAGACGGATTATGGGAACCCCAAAACCAATTGGTTATGGGGAGACTGGGTTACAAGGAGAGGCAGCAACTCGGTATGGTCCCCGATGGCCACTTGGAGGGGAGAGGTCTGGTGCATAATGGGGCCGCAGCCCAAGGATTGATCGTCCAGGATCCTAAACGACCGGGGCCGCTGGAGGACCTCCAGCCGTGCGTGGAGCTGTTGGGCAAGGCGACCGCCAAAAATGTTCCCATAATAACCCCAGAATAAACCAGGGCCCGAACGACCTTGAGGGGACCCCCTCTCTGGCCAATGCTGGCCTGTAGGGAGAGACCGGGGAGGTAAAGATGCCTCTCGGACCGGCCTCCCCGCCCGGCCCCGGGCCTTGCATTTTCCGACTGGCGTGGGGACCCCACCCTGGAACCCGAAGGAGGGGAACCAGCTCTGGCCAAGTCCATGGGTTCCTCGGCATCTCTGCTGGCCGGAGGGTACATGACTTGAGCCCTGGCGGGCCAAATGGGGTACCGAGACCCGCGGGCGGGGGCCTTTTCCCGCGCCTTCTGGCGTCGGCAGGTGTCCAGGGAAGTGGCGAGGGTGTAGAGCTCGTTAAGGGTCGTGGGAGGGTTGCGTCTGGCCAGCTCATCCTTGAGACTCTCACTGAGACCCTTCTGGAAGATGGCCATAAGGGCCGGGTCATTCCAACCGCTCTCAGCGGCCAGGGTCTGAAAATCAATGGCATACTCGGCCGCCGAGCGTGAACCCTGGACGAGCTCAGTGAGATGAGCCGCGGCATCCCGCCTGCCATGAGGGTGAAAGAAGGTGTCCTTGATGGCTTGGGTAAAGGTGGATTCAGAGCTGCAGACTTGAGAGCTCGACTCCCACTGGGCCGTGGCCCAGGCCAGGGCACGGCCCGAAAGCAGGGAGATAATATAAGCCACCCGAGAGCGTTGCATAGGAAAGCGGGAGGGCTGCAGCTCGAAAGTCAGCGAGCACTGCAGTAAAAACCCCTTGCAACGCTCCGCTTCCCCTGCGAACCTCTCGTGGGCAGCAACAGGGGTGTCCCCCATAGCAACGGCCCTAGGAGCCAGAGCAGGGGGAGGAGGAGTCGGCGGCCCCTGGGGCGGGGGTGTACTCGACAACTTGGCCATCAACTGAGTGACCGCCAAGGTGAGTTCTTGCACCTGTTGCACCAGGGCAGTTAGTTGCTGCTCGTGCCGACCAAGGGTGACGCCGTGGTGCTGGAGCACAGTCCCCGCCGTTGGGGGGGATGGAGGGGGAGGCGCACCTGCTGGGTCCATACTGGGTGCACTATACTGTTAGGATTCGACCAGGGGAAGGGGTACTGGTCGAGGGAAAGCGGTTGAGGAAGGAGGACCCAAACGCAGGAAAAGAAAATATGAATATGAAATATAAAACGCAATATATGATCGCCTGAAATAAAGAAAGAAGTATATGCACCTTGGTGTAGCGGCTGGGGAGCGGATGCGAGCCCAACGAGGAAAGTCCAGGCACTGGGTGAGTCCAGGCACTGAGTGTCTGTGGTCGGGATTCGATCCTGGGCTTCAAGGCAGCGTGAGGCAAGTGAGTTGCCATACACCAAGTGGCCGTGAGAGGGCGGGGGGGGGGGGGCGCAGCTGAACAAGTGAGTAAGGGCAAACAGAGGGGCCGTACACAACGAACTCAAACAAAGGCAGTGAGTGCCAAAAGGGCTATTAATGAAAGGTAGGGACAGGATATTAAACTAATGCCTCAGGCGTCAGAGGGCGATTAGGTTTGATTGCGCTAAAGGAAATGAAAGGAGAACGCTAAACAGCGAACCTGGGGAAGAACCGTGCATGCGTGGTGGGGGGGATCTCAGATGAAATCCTGGAACAGCCGTAGCGCTAGCAGAGGCATCAGCCGCGCTGCGCGGAGTGCAAGTGCCGAATAAGCGGGTCAAAAATGGGGAAAAAGAGGACTTCCCAGGGGAAGGATAAACGCTGAGACGGCAGCCAGCCGGAAGGTGCCAGGGGAGCGAGAAAGACGGCCGAGCGTCGGCGGCGAACGGCGTCCGAGGAACGCAGTGGAACGAAGGAGGAAGAGAGGTCAGTAGCGGTAAAACTGTCCCTTTGTCTATCTAAAACTGTCCCTTTGTCTATCTTTGTCTATCTGTATCTTTGTCTATCTAGTCCACCTGTGTGACTGAAGTCTACATGTCCTCCCTGTGTCCAAGTGGGTTTACTTTGGGTGCTCCAGTTTCCTCACGCAGTCCAAAGACATGCGTTGGGTTAATTGATTATGCTTAATTTACCTGGTGTTAGTGTGTATGACTAGTATTGATGTAGACTTGTGCTTGTCGTGAACTGGCCACTGTAGTGTCACACGCCTCCTGTGTAGCAGAGCCACGCCATAAGCATTCCTTATACCTTTGTATAAGGGTGCTGTACGCTTACGGCACACATTCTTGGGTTATATCTGTTATTTTCTTCAGTGGCTGAGAGGTGCATTGGTTTAATTCAGCGTCAACCCCAGGTTGGATCCTCAGCTGCTAAATCAGCTTTCTTTGTTGTTTTATTTGCTTACCTTTGGTGTATTTTGTTTCTTTTAATTATTTACATTTTGGTTCACAATTTTCATCAGGAGCCAACTGTATTTGGGTAATAGGAAACTTTTATATTTTTATTTTCCTGGTTTGCCCATTTTTTTTTATATGGCAAACCGTAACAGAAGGCTACGACCAGTATCTGGACCCAGCTTTAGTTCCTGGACCTCCAGTTTGGAGGTCCTTAGTCACCATAGTCAGCAGGTATCTCTACCCGGGTCCCGTCTAGCCCTTGGGGGTCCGGCCAGTAACCTTGGCTCAGCTGTGGACCAGATTTGGCAACCTGACCCCGTAGAGCTGCCCAGTCCCAGTCACAGACACGCTGCTTCAATCCAGAGAGAGGAAGTCAGATGTCCTTCTTTCAGCCATCACCCTTGTTCACAAGCCCACCCAGCTCCATACATGAGCAGTTAGCGCCGCCCAGCTCCATACCTGAGCTTGCCGTGCCCTTTAGCTCCGTACCTGAGCACACTAGCTCCATACCTGAGCAGTTAGCGGTACCCAGCTCTGTACCTGAGCATGCCGTGCCCCTTAACTCCGAAATCAAGCACACTAGGAAGAGGATATAAAATATATGAAACATAATTAACTATAAAAGAATGATTTGTTCTCTTAAGTTGATTTCCAGCACTCCCTTGTGGCCAAAGCCAGTTGCTTGACTGTCATGATCAGGTTGAAAAGCATACAGGCTCTGTAACAACTGTTCCAGCTGACCTATTAGTCTACTTATTAAGAGATTATTGGTCTGCAATGCAAACATAGCCAATGTCATTGGATAAACAGACTTTAAACAAACATTCAATTTCTGTGTTTGTCTAAAATCCTCAGTCTTATTTTCTTTCTGAATTTAAATGAACAAACTGCGTGAAGAATTTCTGCCATTGAAACAAAAGTAACATTCACTCAGATTACAGCCAGTATTAGTATTAGGGTTAAAACAACCCCAGCCCTTATGCTCTATCTCTCATAGTATCTGTGAAGTTCACTATATTAAATAATGTGTAATGAACCTAAACATTTTGGAACAAAAGGCTGAAACAGTCTTCAGCTCTAAAATGATAACATTGTCAAAACTCAAGGTCAGTGAAACAAAACATGAGAGTTTACGACCTTCGAACCTGGATAATCCTTATGTCATCACACCTACTCCTGACCTCCAGAAAGGCCAGTGCACTGTGAGGGAAGAGAGCTACAAACGCACCAGTCAGCAGCCTCATAGGGTAACTATTCACCCTCTCTCTGCCATTTGTAATTTCTCATTTACACGGTTTTAAACCATTAAAAAGAGCAGCAATTCAATTTACATTTATATGCCACGTGTATGCTAATATTGATTCTTCTCGTGCTGCTGTTGAGAAGCCTGTTAACACTTTCATTATCTTTGTACCAGGCAGTGGAAAGTGCTAAAGGTTATCGCTGATGTCTCCTACTAAGTAGACAAAAATCTCCCATAAATAACCACAAAGTTCTGGCCAGAAGTCTTTTATGCAGGTCAAGTGCCTAGTAAACCTAAGAAAGAGTCTCTTAGCATCACATTAGTATCTACCAAAGCCCAGATATACCTTTTACAACGATTCCTACAATTTTGGAAGAGGCAGCTACTGGGTGACAGTTCTCTAAATTAAAGACTCCTTCCTTTTAAATCTACTGTCTTTTGTATGTATTTTTGTTTCTTATTTTTAATGTCAGATATGAAACTTTTTTGCTCATAGCATGGCTTCAATTATGAGAAAGTGTAATGCATAGGCTCATAATGCTCCCAGTCCTCATCTTCTTGATCTTATGTGTTCCAGACGTGTTGAACACGGAGCCTGATTATTGGTGTCATGCATGTCTCTACTTTGTCATCCATGCTCCATTGCTAGTGTTGATGTTGAGAAGGTTTGGCTCCACTCTGGTCTTTGCATTCTCTGATGAATTTGCTGTTCTCCACATGACTGCTCAGATGAAGCTGTGTATCTGTGCTTGTATTTCCTTTTGCCACACCCAGCACTGTGTTCGGGGCAGTGTTGGTCAGTGGGTCATTTTGCAAGGCATGGTGGCATATAGAGTATATACATGATGAGCCAAAACATTATGACCACTCAGATAAAAAGACAAATAATATGGATAACCTTTTACAACTGCACATGGAGCCCCAACCAATGAACTCTCCAAGATGACCTCAGTTTTGGCTCCTTTAATCTCAGTATATTTATGTCTCCTTTTATCTCATTCTACAGTATATCTCCAATGGAATGTTAGGATGAACATCTGAAAGCAAGTCGATACAAAAATTAACCATAAAAAACATCACAAATTCTACTGAAACATGAACAATTGAGCTATGGTCCAATGGTTCCTGTAAATCCTATCACATATTTTGCAACATACAAAAGCCTGTTAACATGAAGGTGATAAAGCTATAAATAGTATCACATGGTTCAGGGTTCAAGCCAGGGTTAGCAGTTGTTGATATTCTTCATTTGTATGAGATAAACTACTTGGCTGTTAGAGTTGCTGCTGTGACTAAAGCCATTATTATTACATAATTTATAATAATTTGAATACAGTAGTGCTTGAAAGTTTGTGAACCCTTTAGAAGGTTCTATATTTTCTGCGTAAATATGACCTAAAACATCATCAGATTTTCACACAGTCCTAAAAGTAGACCCTTCTGGAAGACGGCCATAAGGGCCGGGTCATTCCAACCGCTCTCAGCGGCCAGGGTCTGAAAATCAATGGCGTACTCGGCCGCCGAGCGTGAACCCTGGACGAGCTCAGTGAGACGAGCCACGGCATCCCGCCCGCCATGAGGGTGAAAGAAGGTGTCCTTGATGGCTTGGGTAAAGGTGGATTCAGAGCTCCCAGTTAAAAAATGAGACAAAAATACTATACATGGTCATTTATTTATTGAGGAAAATGATCAAATATTACATATTAGTCAAGTCAAGTCAGATATATTTATATAGCGCTTTTTACAATGGAGCATTGTCTCAAAGCAACTTTACAATTTTAGATTATCTCCTAATATCTATGTCCAATCCCAAATTGAGCAAGCCTAGGGCGACAGTGGAAAGGAAAAACTCTCTAAGTGTTATGAGGAAATTACCTTGGGAGGACCAACGTCTCTGATCACCATAAGACTCTTTGACTACGAACTCCCAGCTTTGCCCTTACTCTAAGGCAAGGATGCACAAGTCAAAATCAAGAGGACTGAAGCCCAGTTCAGCCAGACCCAACACTCCCGGCTAACGGACAAGGCAGGCAGGCCAGACATGACTCCAGACTCCGGCCCCAGTGACCCAAACCATGCATGTAAGTATGCCTTTAGCCTAGACTTAAAAATTTTGAGAGTGTCTGAGTCTCAAACGAAAGTGAGTAGTTTATTCCATAGTTGGGGGGCCATGTATAAGAAAGCCTTTCTTCTGCTGTGACTTTTGTAATTCTAGGAACTAAAAGAAGTCCTGCACCCTGTGAACGAAGTAGACAAGCTGAACTGCAAGACTCTAAGAGTTCACACAGATAATGTGGGGCCAGGCCTTGTAGAGCTTTATAAGTTATAAGAAGTATTTTGTAATCAATGTGGAATTTAACTGGTAACCAGTGTAATGATGATAGAACAGGAGTGATATGATCAAATTTTCTAGTTCGAGTTAGCACTCGGGCGGCTGCATTCTAGAGCATCCACTAAGTAAGGCGTTACAGTAATCTAACCTTGAGGTTATAAACGCACGAACCAGTTTCTCCGCATGATTAAAAGAGAGGATATTTCTAAGTTTAGCGATATTATGTAATTGAAAGAAAGCAATTCAAGAGATGTTGACACCTAAGTTTCTTACAGACAGACTGGGCAATACTAAATAACCATCCAGGTTTAGGATAGATGTAGCCAACCTGTCTCTCACAGCCTTGGGTCCCACTAATAGAACCTCAGAAAAGTAAGAGAAAATTAAATGACATCCAATCTTTTATTTCCCTTATACAGTCCTCAATTTTGTTGATTGTAAACCTGTCATTTGGTTTGGCTGATATGTACAGCTGTGTATCATCAGCATAGCAGTGGAAACTAATGCCATGTTTACAAATAACTGAGCCTAGTGGCAGCATGTACAGAGAGAATAAAAGCGGGCCAAGCACTGACCCCTGAGGCACACCATACTTCACTTTTGAGAGCTTAGACCTTAGATTATTTATATGAACAAACTGTTACCGGTCGGTTAAGTATGATTTAAACCAAGAAAGTGAGTGGCAAAAGTATGTGAACCTCTTGGATCAGCAGTTAATATGAAGGTGAAATTAGAGTCAGTTGTTTTAAATCAATGGGATGACAATCAGATGTGAGTGGGCACTCTGTTTTATTTAAAGAACAGGTATCTATCAAAGTCTGCTCTTCACAACACGTTTGTGGAAGTGTATCATGGTACAAACAAAGGAGACTTCTGAGGAGCTCAGAAAAAGAGTTGTTGACGCTCATCAGGTTGGAAAAGGTTAAAAAACCATTTCTAAAGAGTTTGGACTCCATCAATCCACAGTCAGACAGATTGTGTACAAATGGAGGAAATTCAAGACCATTGTTACCCTCCCCAGGAGTGGTCGACCAACAAAGATCACTCCAAGAGCAAGGCGTGTAATAGTTGGACCCAAGGGTAACCCACAAAGGTCTAAGCAACCTTCTCAGCAACTGAAGGCCTCTCTCACATTTGCTAATGTTAATGTTCATGAGTCTACCATCAGAAGAACACTGAACAACAATGGTGTGCATGACAGGGTTGCAAGGAGAAAGCCACTGCTCTCCAAAAAGAACATTGCTGCACATCTGCAGTTTGCTAAAGATCACGTGGACAAGCCAGACGGCTATTACAAGAATGTTTTGTGGAGGGATGAGATGAAAATAGAACATTTTGTTTTAAAAGAAAAGCTTAATGATTGGAGAATGCAAATCTCATGTTTTGGTATCATGTTTTGTGCCTGTTTTGCTGAATTTGGGCCAGGACAACTTGCCATCATTGATGGAGCAATTAATTCTGAATTATATCAGAGAATTCTAAAGAAAAATGTCAGGACATTTGTCCATGAACTGAATCGCAATGGAAGGTGGGTCATGCAGCAAGACAATGATCCTAAGCACATAAGTCGTTCTACCAAAGAATAATCAAAGAAGAATAAAATTAATGTTATGGAATGGCCAAGTCAACGTCCTGACCTTAATCCAACCAAAATTTTGTGGATGGACCTGAATGAAGTTAATGTGAATGAATTGAAGTTAACGTGAGAAAACCCACCAACATCCCAGAGTTGAAGTTGTTCTGTGTCCGCCTGGGGGACATCCACACAATGCTGGGGGTCGTAATATTCTGTATGAAGGAACGGGCTAAAATTCCTTCAAGCTGGTGTGCAGTACTGATCAACAGTTACAGGAAATGTTTAGTTGCAGTTTATTAGATTATAGTCAGGCGTTTTCAATCAATAGAATGGTGTGAGAAAACCCACCAACATCCCAGAGTTGAAGTTGTTCTATACTGACGAATGGGTTAAAATTCCCCCAGGCCGGGGTGCAGGACTGATCAACAGTTACGTTTAGTTGCAGTTATTACTGCACAGTGGGGACCCACCAGATACTGAAAGCAAATGTTCACATACTTGCGTACTCACTAATATTGTAATATTGGATCATTTTCCTTCCTCAATAAATAAATTGACCATGTAAAAATAATATTTGTGTGTCATTTGTTTAACGGGTTCTGTTTAATTCTCCTTTTTAGGACATGAGTGAAAATCTGATGATGTTTTTAGGTCATATTTATGCCCAGAAATATAGAAATTTTAAGGTGTTCACAAATTTCCAAAGCACACTGTCTATCCCAGTGTGGCTACAATAGTCAATCCAATTTGTTAAATAAAACAGTCAGAGATCAATTTACTTTTATTGATTGCATTAAGTAACAGCTGCCAAATTGGGGTTGTTGGTTTCCGAAATTTAACCTTTCTGAACAGGCACAGATCATCTTTCTTCCCAAACGTGCTGAGACAGCATCCAAGCAATTTCAATTGTCTATGCCAGTCCTAAGGTACGTTAAACTACGATAGCACCAATTAAAATATACTCATAGCTTTTCCATGGTGTAACTGGTAACATAAAAGTCACATACGTATGCTAAAGTACAGTACATATGCAAGAGTATGAATTTTAAATAATTCAATATCTAAAGTAAAGTGAAATGACAAATTTTACAAATTTTCTATATATTTTCGCACACCCGGTATAAACTTACACTCCTGGGCAAAAACTGGGAAAAGCCCAAAATGGCCTCAGAAAACAGTCCTCTTTAAAATAGCAGAAAGCAATTACCAAAAGCTTGGCTCATCCAGGTTTTGTGTTTAGATGATGTTTTAAACTAGCCATGTGAGGGACAAAATAAAACTAAAGGCAGAATGAACTTTTGGCAAAGAATGAAAGTTTGATTCAGAGCAGTACAGCAGAGTTATGCAGAGTGATGAATCACATTATCAGCTGTATATGATGAATCAGAGAACTGTCCTCAAAGACCCGTTCAAAAGTGACTGCATCTCTAACTTTGTTAAGCATGAAAGAAGAGTTATCATGGTGTGGGGAGCCTTTTAACTGCTGGTAGTGGTGAGCTGCTTCTCTGTGAAAAGGCAATTGCTGTTTGGGGTACAGGAGAATATTGCAGGAAGGATTACCACAATTGTATGGTTGTTTCCTAAAGAGGAATGACTTGACATTATTTTTCAATGCTCCTGCCCACACTGTGACTTGAGAACAATTTGAGCAGCTTCATGTTTTAGCTTGGTTAGAAACTAGATTTAAACCCTATACAAAGGGGCGTTTCTAGAGTACTTACACTGGGGCACACACCTCCTCTGCCAATCAGTCATAGGAGCACAGCTGTGCATAAAAAAATAACACTAATAGATTAAATGATTTAACACTAAAGTGAGAGTTACTTTGCTATGGATGAACATTTATTCAGTTTCTTATCCTTAATGTTGGTCAGGGTCACAAGAAAGCCGGTGACACAGGGTAGGCAGGAACAACCCTAAACTGGGCACCAATCCATGCCCTCACACATTCACACACACGCAAAGGGCAATTTGGAAACACAAATTAACCTAACAAACATGTCTTTGGAATGTGGGGGGAAACTGGAGTACCTGGAGAAAACACACATGGACATGGGGAAGGACATGCAAACACTACACAGGCAGAACCCGGATTGGGACCAAACAGGGGATCTCAGAGCTGTGAGGCGACAGTGCTAACAACTACAGCACTGTGCCCCGTGAATAAGCAATGAAGAACAAATTATCACTAAATATTTTTTAAATTAATTGCATTAACTAATTAATGGCTATCGCTAGATTGCTCAGGCAGGGTATTTCTAGTGCCGGTCCCAAGCCCGGATAAATGGTGAGGGTTGCGTCAGGAAGGGCATCCGGTGTAAAAAAACATTTGCCAAATAAAGTATGCGAGTTCATAATAATTTCACCATACCGTATCGGCTGCGACCCGGGATAACAACAACTGCCACTGGTAGCAAACAGGGTACCAGCGAAAATTTGACTACTGTTTTCCAAAGACGAAGAGGAAGGAGGCGTGTGAGGAGACAGAGAGAAATCAGGAGGGGTCAGAATATAGCACTGAGGATAGCAACTCTAAATGTAGGGACGATGACAGGGAAATGTAGAGAGCTGGCTGATATGATGCAAAGGAGAAAGGTCGATGTTTTGTGTGTGCAGGAGACAAAGTGGAAGGGTAGCAAGGCTCGATGCATTGGTGCAGGGTTTAAACTGTTCTACCATGGTGTGGATAGGAAGAGAAATAGAGTTGGTGTGGTCCTGAAGGAGGACTATGTAAAGAATGTCGTTGAGGTGAAAAGGGTGTCAGATATAATAATATGTTTAAAGCTGGAAATTCAGGGCGTAATGGTGAATGTTGTTAGTGGCTATGCACCACAAGTTGGCTGTGAATTAGAGGAGAAAGAGAGATTCTGGGGGGAGTTAGATGAAGTGGTTGAGAGCATTCCCAGGGAGGAGAGACTGGTGATTGGTGCAGATTTCAATGGTCATGTTGGTAAAAAAGGAGATGAGAAAGTGATGGGCAGGTTTGGTGTTAAGGATAGGAACCTAGAACGACAGATGGTGGTGGTTAACACATATTTCCAAAAGAAGGAGGAGCATAGGGTGACTTATAAGAGTGGAGGGAGGAGCACACAGGTAGACTACATCCTATGTATAAGAGGTTGCTTAAAACAGATTGGTGATTGTAAGGTAGTGGCAGGGGAGAGTGTAGCTAGGCAGCATCGGATGGTGGTGTGCAGGATGGATCTGGTGGTTAGGAAGAGGAAGAGGACAAAGGCAGAGCAGAGGACCAAATGGTGGAAGTTGAGAAAGGAAGAATGTTGTAAGGAGTTCAGAGAGGAGCTGAAAGGCTTTGGGTGATAGGAAAGAGCTCCCAGATGACTGGGTAGTAGCAGCAACAGTAATTAGACAGACAGGTAGAAAGGTACTGGATGTGTCTTCTGGACAGGCAAAGGATGAAAAGGAAACCTGGTGGTGGAACAAGGAAGTGCAGGAGGTTATTCAGAGAAAGAGGACAGCAAAGATGAAATGGGACAGGGACAGGACTAAAGAGAGTAGCAGGAGTACAAGGACATGCGGCACAGGGCAAAGAGGGAAATAGCAAAGGCCAAGCAGAAGGCCTACGATGAGTTATATGAAAGGTTAGACAGTAGGGAAGGAGAGAAGGAGTTGTATCTGCTGGCGAGACAGAGAGATAGAGCTGGAAAGGATGTGCAGCAGGTCAGGGTGATCAAGGATAGAAATGGAAATGTACTGACAGGTAAGGAGAGGGTGAGGGAAAGATGGAAGGAGTATTTTGAAGAGTTAATGAATGTAGAAAATGAAAGGGAAAGAAGGTTGGAGGGCGTAGAAATTGTGGAACAGGATGTAGCAAAGATTAGCAAGGACGAAGTGAAGAAAGCTTTGAAAAGGATGAAGAACGGAAAGGCAGTGGGACCTGATGACATACCGGTTGAGGTATGGAAAAGTCTAGGAGAGCTGGGAGTGGTGTTTTGGACTAGATTATTCAATGGAATTCTGGTGAATGAGAGTATGCTGGAGGAATGGAGGAAAAGTTTACTTGTACCGATTTTTAAGCAGAAGGGTGATGTACAAAGTTGTGGCTCTTACAGGGGCATAAAGTTGATGAGCCACACAATGAAGAGTTGGGAGAGAGTTGTGGAACCTAGGCTCAGACAGGAGGTGACAGTGTGTGCACAACAGTATGGTTTCATGCCAAGGAAGAGCACCATGGATGCGACTTTTGCTTTGAGACTGCTGATGGAGAAGTATAGAGATGGTCAGAAACAGCTACACTGCGTCTTTGTGGATTTGGAGAAAGCTTATGACAGGGTGCCAAGGGAGGAACTGTGGTGGTGTATGAGGAAGTCTCGAGTGGCTGAAAAGTACGTAAGATTCGCGCAGGACATGTATGACAACAGCGTGACAGCGGTGAGATGTGCTGTAGGAGTGACAGATAGCTTCAAGGTAGGGGTGGGACTGCATCAAGGATCGGCCCTGAGTCCCTTCTTATTTGCTCTAGTGATGGACAGACTAACAGATGAGGTCAGACAAGAATCGTCGTGGACTATGATGTTTGCAGACGACATTGTGATCTGTAGTGAGAACAGGGAAAAGGTAGAAGAGAACTTGGAGAGGTGGAGGTATAATCTGGAAAGGAGAGGAATGAAAGTCTAATGTAGTAAGACAGAATACATGTGTGTAAATGAAAGGGAGGCAGGTGGAACAGTCAGGCTACAGGGATTGGTGGTCACAAAGGTCCAGGAGTTCAGGTACTTGGGATCAACTGTCCAAGGAAATGGGGAGTGTGAAAAGGAGGTAAAGAAGAGAGTACAGGCAGGATATAGTGGGTGGAGAAGAGTGTCAGGAGTGCTGTGTGACAAAACGGTCACAGCAAAAGTGAAAGGAAAGATTTATAAGAGAGTAGTGAGACCAGCCTTGTTGTATGGCTTAGAGACAGTGGCACTGACAAAGAGACAGGAAGCAGAGCTGGAGGTGGCAGAACTTAAGATGTTGAGGTTCTCTTTAGAAGTGTCTAGGGTGGACAGGATTAGGAATGAGATCATCAGAGGGACAGCACAGGTTGGATAGTTGGGAGACAAAATTCGAGAGGGAAGACTGACATGGTTTGGACATGTGCAGAGGAGGGATAGTGAATATGTTGGTAGGAGGATGTTGGAGATGGAGCTGCCAGGCAAGAGACAGACAGGAAGACCAAAGAGGAGTTATTTGGTTGTGGTAAATGAAGATATTCAGGGAGTTGGGATGAGAGTAGAGGACATGGAGGACAGGGTGAGGTGGAAACGTTTAACTCGCTGTGGTGACCCCTTATAAAGGGAGAATCCGAAAGAGAAGAGAAGACTAATTAAATGGGTATGAGTTATGTCCTGCAGTATGGCTGACTTTATTAAGTATTTGCAGATTCTCCGCTTCTCTTCCTTCATGCAAAAAAACTGAAACAAAGTCTGTGACTGAAATCTTTTGGAAAGAGCTGGGGCATTAGGGAAAATTAGTGCTGTCCTTTGCATGGCATCTCTTAGTTCTTCTCAGCAATCCAGGACAAAATTGAAGTTTTACTACTGTTGGTTTTTTAGGGCATGTATCCCAGTAAAGTGGGTTCGATGACGCCCCTGCATATACATGTTTGGTCTCACATTAAACGCAAAACTTGCCAGGAAATTTTCTAAGGAGCAGTGAGTCTCTGATGAATTGGATCTGGACTTTTACACACGTGTCCCAGAAACCACCTGGATTTGGGTGCCAGTAACGATGTTATTAGTGCCAGTATCTGGCAACGCAGATCTCACCTGTCCAGAGGTCAGATATGAAGTGGTGTTTACCAGTTGAGCCACTATGGTGCTGCCTCTGGTGACGAGAGTCTTTAGCTTAGCAGGGTCGTGATGCAGGAATCTCTGTGTGATGCATTCCAGATGGCATTTCCCAGAGGTCTGTTTCCTGGCAGTCCAGTATTCAGTTCTCTGGCACCTAAAGTCCAGCGGTTGCCTTTAGATTGGATTTTTTTCCAGTAGCTTAAGATCCTGGTGCCTATAAATCAAGGTTTGTGTGCTTAGACACCTTTCATCTGGAAAATAAATGTCACCAGAAGCACCATGTCTATTATATGACACTGTCCAGGGGTACCCCTACATTACTAAGCAGTGAATATTTGAGTTTAAGTGTGTTTAAACTTTTGATCTTAACTGTTAACATGGATGCATTAATTGCATATAGTCAATTTATATAAATGTACAATATGAATTTTTTACTTGCAAATGTTAAATGACCCAGAATCGCCAAAGACTATAAGCAAAAGAAGGTATCACTAAAAAAAGCTACTTGCTTGTAACAACACACACACCCTATTTTCCATTGACATTTGGTAGACAATTCTATGAGTAATGTTTGGTTTACTTGATATTTATAGCAGGTAATCATCAAATTCCTGGTTTCTGGTTATGCTTTGGTTATGGATTGCTTTGCCAGTTCCAGGAGTAAATATGTCTGTCCTGAAAATATTCTCAAGCAGTTCTGCAATTCCGGGTGGTCCTGCTGCGTTTTTGGATAACGCCAAACTGCTGCTGTTTCATTCCTGCTAGTCTAACCAGTACAAAGAGCACTTCAGCTGGATCTCAGGCTCTGGTGAAATTCCCCAATTAGCCTGGTTTTACTCTATGAGATCACATTACACTGGTTCATTTAATGCAGTACTGTTCTCATCATTCTTCAAACATGTACACACCCCGACACACACCTCTTTCACTAAGAGGTAATGTGTGTGTATATTAGGAATTCCATTTGATTTTACTACTTTGACCTCTATGCTCCAGCAGTTCTTTGTTGACTTTGTTATTCTGTTCATGTTAAGCACGTGGTATCTCAATCAATGCACCACAGCCCCTGTTACACTGATCTTTACTTCAGCAGTGTGAATTGTTGCAGTGCCACTCATTCCACTCAAATGTTTCCAAATCTGTCTTGAATTGTTTCACAGTACTGCAGTGCACTGGAGTTTGAGAGACCACGATCTGCTTTTTCTTATAATCTTTCAAAATGAATATCCACGTAAATCTTGCGCCGTCACTTTGAATCTGTGGTAAGTCTAGCTTGCCTGTGGTTTGGCCCTGTGAAACAGAAATGAGTTGAAAGCTTCAACCTCTGGTATCCCTTCCATTATTGAGCAGCCGTACGTCTCGTTAAGCACTGAAGCGTAGCTGACGGCTGATGGTTTCCATTCTCTGCTGCTTCTGTGGCCTTTTGCTTTGCTTTGTTCAAAGGCTTTTGGGGCAGAGTGTATGTTTCTGCTTTTGCCAACAATAGACTCCTTGTAGCTGTTCACCATAGGAATTGATTCAAGTTGAGGAGCAAATCATGTAACATTCATTCATTTCTAATACGGTCAAAACACAGACATGCACCTGGACACTGGAGTGGTTTGCTTAGATCCAGATGGCGGTAGACTATTGAGTTGACTGTAGAGGTGTTAAATAGATCAAAGTTAGTCTTAAAAGTAGGGCACAGTGATTAAAACTGCCGAGTGACACTACTTATACTTGGCAATGACTCTTTCAGGGACACAGTTAAATCCATCTTCCATTCCCCCAAATGGAATGGAACAGAACTTCCATTCCCAAAGAGACTTATCAATGACATTTTTGCCTTGGTACTCTTTACAGCCTTGTCATTGATAGTTATTTGGCCATCTAAGACAGTAACTATAAATACCTTCCGAAATATGTTATTCAATAAGCAACACAGTGTCTATCCATCAGAGTGATGGGTCTGTTGTGAGCTTTAATGACCAGATAACACAAGTCACTGGGGCTGTGTAAGCTCCCCTAAACCACTTCACAATATGTAGCCCTGTCATCTGTATTCATCATCATGATGATACATACACCCACACAGACATGAATTTGATTTCAAGCCAAACACCGGATTCACTTCTCTGATTACACAATGCTAAGCCAACATATTTCTGTGACAGGGACTCAAGTATCTGCATGGACCAAGATGCCGGTGTCCACAATGACTTAAAGCACGACCTACCAAGAGCTGAGCGTTCTCACAAACTTCATGTTTCTGCTTCTCAACCATGCTGCGTCTGCTGAAAAGGCAATTCCATTACTCCAGGCTCCCAAGTGTCTCAACAGAAAAGCACTTGTCCTATTATGGCAAGATCAATGCCCATCAATGCCATAGCCATCCACGGCTGGAAAATTGAAAGAATGTAATTGGCACTGCTTTCTGGGTGGGAGGGATGCATTCCCTTTTGCCTTATTAATCAAAGTGACAGTAGCAAATCATTGACTTCTATGAACTCAAGTTACCACCCCCCTCTAAGTGTCTTCACATAGGGATTGCTCTTTTAGCCATTTTTATACTGTATGTACAGTGGGGCAAAAAAGTATTTAGTCAGCCACTGATTGTGTAAGTTCTCCTACTTAGAAATATGAGACAGGTCTGTAATTTTACATCATAGGTCCACAAAATCACATTGTAGGATTTTTAAAGAATTGAATTGTAAATCATGGTGGAAAATAAGTAATTGGTCAATAAATTTAGTTCAACTCAATACTTTGTAACATAATCTTTGTTGGCAATGACAGAGGTCAAACGTTTCCTGTAAGTCTTCACCAGGTTTGCACACACTGTAGCTGGTAGTATGTAATATTGGATCATTTTCCTCAATAAATAAATGACCAAGTATACTACTTTTTTCTCATTTGTTTAACTGGGTTCTGTTTATCTACTTTTAGGACTTGTGTGAAAATCTAATAATCTTTTAGGTCATATGTATGCAGAAATATAGAAAATTCCTCAAGCACCACTGTACTTTTAAAAAATATTATCCTGACAACAAGGAACTATATGCACTATGCAAAAATCGTTCTTAAAAGAGATACATAGCTGATAGATACTGTAGATGTTTAATGAAAGACATAAACAAATGTAATCATACACTATAAAATGTTCTCAAGTAGACCTACCACAGTGGATCTTTCTGGTGATTCCGGCATGGCTGAGTGCTGCACAGACACAAATGGCAGTGTCAGAATTTGGGAAGCCAGAAAGAGGGTTCATCTCCTGGCTGCTGCAGCAACAGCTTGTGATGACCATTAGATGGAAATGGCATATGGCATATGAACACAGCAAGCATAGTCCAGTCTTACCATAGACGTCAAAGTGATCAGGCACTTATTTGTGATGAGTTTTACAAAAGCATTCGTATACCTATGGTCATTCTCTCAGCGAAGGGGGCCCTTGCAACCCAAAACCCTTAACTAACTAGGAAGAGGGCCTTGATTTGTCATTCAAAAATGACAGACAAACTTCCCCTTATTCCAGGCACGATATGAACCAGGGAGGCATAGCATTAGGAACCAGTGCTCTACCGATAGAACTACTCTGGTTTACATAAATACTTTGGTAAGCTGAGCTTTGTCTTTTTGTCTCTTGTAGCCAGAGGGTAAGGGTCCACTTCACCATACAGTGTCTAGATGTATTTTGAAATTGTTTCCCTGTGAGGTGTCCCTGCACTTAATGGCAAGGCCACACTATTCAGCCAGGCTAGAAGTCACAGTTTTGTCCTTGTTTGCCTCACCAGGGAATTCCCTCTTCCTTCAAGTCTCTGGGGTTCTGGAGTATTTGTATCTACATCTCCAATTACTGTGTTCTAGCATTGGCCAATGACTTCTTATGTTAAACCCTATTCTATTTATATCCAACTGATTGTGAGCAATACCTTGTCACCCTGCTCTCACTTGCTACTGTCTGCTCTTATGCTGTATCCCAGCATAGCCCAGGAACTTCTGATGAGGCTATTTTCACTTCAGTAAACAATTGAGAGATTTTTACTGAATAATTGAGGCGTTAAAAAATATCGGACACATTTGGTAGTACATGATCAACAATCAACTTGAAATTTGTTCTAAATGATTCTCTACTTTGTATGCAGTCAAAGGTAATTGTGTTAAAACACAAAGAATAAAGTTAAGCAACCTTCAGTGACCTATCACAAATCACACCCAGGTGGTCTTATTTTACCAAAACCTTTAAAACAGTGTTAAATTTACTAACCTTTTCTAGTCTTATTGCCAAATGTGTTAGCTTATGTAAGGTGAATAAGACTTGGATAAAACTAAACTGTCATAGTAAATACAGGGTTGATGACATATTTTATTATACTATTATTTTACTGTAGATACATCAAAATGTCTTTTTATGTGCAATCTAATTATATGTTGAATGATAAACTCCAAGAAAAAACAAGGTATATATATGAGGTTTAAGACTGAACTGTCTAAGCCATAGGAGATCATTTCCCTGCCCTTCTTCTACTATACTGTATGTCTAATTTGGTTGGTAACCTGTAGGTCACTGTCATAATGAAGGGTAACCACCTTGCTATTTGCAGTTCCCTGGCAGAGAGCTGCAGGATTGAAGAATTGCATGCACTTTATAGCCATTCCCTTCCTTCCTGATAAGGAATCAAAATAGTGTTTTTAAGGTTTAGATAATTTTTGGTGGCATAACTTTATCATCACTTGGTTAAAGGGGGTTAATTTGTGTTTAAAAACATAGAAACAAACTGTGGCAGCTGGTGCTATAGTTTTTGAGGGGGGCAAACAAACTGAAAACAAACAAATAAAAAAAATAAATAAATAAAACAATTTTTGTCCTCCTTTCCTTCTGGTATGCAAATTTCTCAGTGACTTTCCCAAGAATCCCCGGGTATAAGCTCGCACTTGAGTCTGCTGCTGACTTTGTAAATTAGGGAGATCCCGTCGAAGCTCTGTTATCCTTTTTTTCCTCAAGCGAGTGCCACGTGAAGTTTTTGTTAGGATAAAACTAAATTTTACTTAATTTGGAAAAAAATTCTTTGACAAATTGAAAGCAGTTCAACTTGAACAGTTAGAATTCCCACAGTCTCCTGATCAGTTAACAAGTATGTAGTCAAGTCATATAAGAGGGAAAAAATGAAACCAATACCTGATAGGCTCCTGAGATGTCTGGGGTGCAAATTTCTGCACCCGGCAGGAAATTTGCTATTGCAGCTCCAGGATTTATCCCATGACTGTCCAGACTTGTCTGCTTATTGCAACTGATCGGGTTAGACTAAGAGAATTTTTTAGGTGGAGAAACATAAAATGGCATGGCCATTGTTGGACAGATTCTAGTTATTATGAACGTACTTCACATTTAAACAGAATAAATTGTTGGTAAGGGTGAGAAATATCAGAGTTCACTCGTGAGCTCAGTTACTACAGTGGCTGATAAATAGGAGAATCAAGATGTTTTCAAGTCTGAGCACAATGTGAGTCTTTGTTGTAGAAATATGCTAAGACTCAGTAGGAGACACATTAAATTACAGGAGACTTTTTTTTCTCAACAGAAAAACCTGAGATGCAGGAGATTTAAGTCAAAGTCTAATTTGTTCTTGTCATTTCAATCTCACTGTTGTTCTAGGAGAAACTACAGTGATTTTTACAGTTTGTGACTTTCTTTTGCAATGGGAGATTAAACCAAGACTCAAGAGCAGACATTATCTATCTACTCAGGTAAATGTACAAAAAGGAAAAAACAAACAAGAGGATGCTAACCAGATAAATCATTAGCAGCGGTCTTTAGCGAACTTTGCTTCCTTGAAGGCTTCTTTGAAGTTCTAGACCAATATGATCATTTTTCTTTGCCCTCTAAGCAGCTGCTTTATGACAAGAATTCAGCAGGTTAGGCAGCTCATATCAAGAGGGGATCTAACCTTGTGTGTATTGATGTGTGTAAGTATGCATAAGACATTCTTTTCATCCCCCAGGATCTAAAAATTCCCTTTAGTTGAGGGGCTTGATGTTTGTATGTGCAATGATGCATGATTGAACACAAACACACCTGGGTTCACTGTCAGAGATTGACATACTTATGAACTTGTCAAGTAGTGCTGAACTGTGCTGGAGATAAATCACATTGTAATATATCGTTTTAGATATATATAATGTAAGCAAAGCAAAGCATCCCATTTTGTCCCCAACTACCCTTGTCATAATCGAGGGGAAAATGGAGAAACTAACCCAGAGTTCCCTATGCATGAGCAGAGGTACACCCTGGACAAGGTGCCAGTCCATCGCATTCTGTAAATGCAGAAACTGACTTTCAAATTGGAAACATCACCCATAATCTAACTGGCCACTGGAGATGCATATATAAGGTAATGTTAAAAATATAGTAAAAGTAAAAATTGAACTATATATTTAAAACATAAATCGAGGAACAGGTCCAGAGTTACAGATTACATCTTTAACATTTTATTGAAAATGCAAAGATATTAAATCTTTTTTTTGACAAATCAGCTATAGATGTTATTTCAGCTTATTTCTAGGTGGAACACACAATGTAACACATATACTAGTCTAACACATTGTCATGCTGCATCACCCCTCGTCAGGTACGAGCTACTGGACTAGAATGGAGGAGGAATTCCCTGGTGAACACCAGAGGTGAACACAGATAAAGAGAATTAGCACTTTAAACCTGGATGAACCACTGGAAAAACCAGTATGGAAACCGTCAAACCTGGGGCTGAATCTTTATAGAAGGAACAGGGCAGCCTCGACCTTTTAGTGAGGGAATACCTTGGCCCCTTCAGAGACAGTAAGTCTCATAACCACACTAAGCCAGCTGGAAATAAAATAGGGGCCTCAATATGAACCATATTTGGCTCAGCTGGTATAGCAAACTTCCCTCAGCGTTATCTGTAGGTTTCGAGCAGTGCAGTGAGGCTGTGTTCATACTTTTTCCCACCATTTGGTTTTGCAATAACTGTCCTTGAATCCCGGATCTGTTCTGTTTAGTCTTCTCATAATGTGACACTTAGGTCAAATTTTAAATCAAATAATATCAGATTAATTCTTTCCAAGGCATTGGTATGACATATGTTCTGTACAGTCAAAAATAAAATAACATTTATTTAATTTTAAGAACTTGAACATGAACTTTGGCAACACAGTTTGTATAATAAAAGGTTGCATTACAAGTTAATAAGGGGAAATAGCATCCACTAAGCTACACAAATTAAAACTCCAGGACATCACATTCAGTCTAATCTTCGCTTTGAAGAACATTGCAAATCATGTTAAATATAGGGACGTAAATGTTAAATGTTGGAACAGCCATCAGTATCCTTAAAGGTCTCATTAAATAATTACCTTGCAGTAGGAAAGAATGACATTTTGAATTAATTTGTGGCATTTTTTTCAATGTCAGTAAGCTATTGTAAATGTTAAGAGGTGCATTGTCGATGCTTTATCATGTTTAAAAAAATACCAAAATACTCATTAATAGACCTAAGCCTGAATTCCAGATATTAATATATGAATTAATGTCACAGACTATCACAAAACATAGGCAACAAAATAGATACAGAAATGTGCACCAACCCCTTACTTTTATGACAAATTGTGGTTATGTCCAAATTATCAGCAACCAGAAACAGATCAGAACTTTTTTCTATGAACAGATGTTTTTTTTTTGTTTTTCTACCATTAGAGGGTATAGGTAAGCAGTTGTTACCACATCAGGTCTTTAGATTAGATATTCATCACATTCTTCTCACATATGGCTTGAGGTAAGCTGAATATGAGACAATCCGACAACCTTCTGAACTTAAAAGGATTATCAGACCTATACTCTCTGCCAGAGGTGTGCCTGCCTAAAACAATCAGCGCTGAAATTTGGATCCTACACAGCTGTATAAAAATAATTCTTCAACTTTATTTGCCTTCATCATTTCAATAAAGAAGAAAGTTAGACAAGTAGAAATACTTTCATCACTAAGTGTTACTTGGATGTACAGTGGCATTCTATTGAACTCTGGGAAAATTCTGAGCTTAAATGTGGAAACTTGCAGTAAAATGATCACCTAAATCATACTCCACAGTTATGAACTTAGTGAGATATAGCCACATCTCTTTCTCTGTGCTACGTTTCATACTCCATTCTCATTCAGCAGTTCAGTTATGTGTGCCATATGCCTTCATACTTTGTTACCCTATCTAGTTTGATCCACAGTCCTACTTTCAGAATAGATTAGTCAATTCTGTTATCAGTTTGATTTGATAGATGATAATGAATGAAAGTAAAAATAAGTAAAAAAAAAAAAAGATGACGTGGTGTTTGAAAGTTTGTGAACCATTTTTAATTTATCTATAATTTAGCACATATATGACCTAAAACATCATCAGATTTACACACAAGTCAAAAGTAGATAAAAAGAAGAGAAACCAGTTAAATTAATGAGACAAAAATATTAAACTTGGTCATTTATTTATTGAAGGAGGAAAATTATCCAATATCACACATGGGCGAGTGGCAAAATGCAACTGTGAGTTAATGGCAATAATGCTGTACTTAAAGAACTTGGATCTGCCTGAAAGTCTGTGTTCTTAACAGCATGATTGTAGAAATGTACCATGGCATCAACAAATTACATTTCTGAGGGCCTCTGAATTTGATATTTGGATCAAAACAAGTTTGACTCCACAAATCCATAGTTAGTAACTAGATATTTTGCACAAATGGAGAAAATTAAAGATCATTGTTACTCTCCCCAGGAGTGGTCGACCAACAGTCCAAGAATTCACAAATGAACCCAGTCAATGTATAGTCAATGTCCACTATCAGAAGACTACTGAACAACAATGGTGTGCATGGCAGGGTTGCCACTGTTATCCAAAATAAACATTTCTGCCCATCTGCAGATTGCTAGGCAATGTGAAGAAGTCAGGATAATTTTCCTCAATAAATACATGTCCAGGTATAATATTTCCATCCCTAAATTTGTTGCACTGGATTCACTTTATCTACTTTTGGGACTTGAAAATTGGTGTGCAAATCTGATGTTTTAGGTCTAATTTATGCTGAATTATAGACAATTCTAAAGGCTTCTATAAAGGAAAATTCAAGAACTACTATAAGATCTTTGTCTGGAATGGTCTGCTAATCACTCTTCCCTCCACTCCATATATGACATAGCCTATAGTTAATATAATTTGTGAGTTTTTTGCTGATTAGTGTGCAACAGATGTGTCATTTTTTGAGAAAAATGCAAAACAGAAGCGTCTTCACTTGTGGTCTTAGACTTTTGCCTCCCACTGTAAATATCTCACACACTAACATTTTGATATTATTTTTTTCTGGCTGATATTTATTTTTCGGCATCAATGAAATTAGCAATAGATGTATGCAATTATATTATATTATATTATATTTTCTAGACTAAGCAAATACAGCAAGTTACACAAGACAACTATAGCAATTTCTTGAAGCTTGGGAAAATCTACCATCTTAATAATACATTTTAATAATGTTATATTATTTTTGGAATATTACATACCATCTGCATTACATCGTGCATTTCTGAGAAACAATTTTGGCCATTTGAGACTGTAATTGAACTGATTTAAGGTTGTGGGCAATAGGGTTGTAGAGTCATAAAATCAGAAAATAATTACAGTATAAACAGTCACAGGTATGAAAAACACTGGAAATCTAATGTATGAGTACACTGGGGTGTGGCTTAAGTTCTAGCCTTTAATTTTATGCCTCTGAAGTATCTGAGCTGCCTTCTTTGCTCTTTAAAGCATGCTTCCACATCCAAATAAAAATATCTGAAATATGCATTATTACCCATCTCAAGGCAGCTATCATATAGCACTTATCAATCTTTGGGGAGGAAATACTGCCTCTTCAAGCTCTCTCTGGCAAGATCTCGAATAGGGTAAGTCAATGTTTTTGCACAGCTCATTGATAGTTATCTTAGGAGAGATATGAAGTGCTTAGCAGAAATTGAAATATCAGCATGTCACTCATTAAAAGGTGCTAAAATTTAGACCTTGGATGCTCAAAGGTTTTGACACATGATCAACAGAGTGTAAATCAGCTCAATTCCACGTTCCTGAGCAGCTAACAGGCCATTCATTCAAAATGGCTAGACATACGAGTACTGCCTCTGTCAAATGAGATTAAGTAAAACTTTGACTTGTGCTAATCTGTTGAAGTCCTACTGAGCGAGGCTTTGTTCCAGTATTGGGTGGAAAGTTGCACTTAATTCAGAGTGAAGTGTAATACACAGGAGGCCCTTAAATCGCTCTGCCTGGTCAAGCATGGCGACAAAATGGACCGTCTTGCACATACCATCCTCCTGAGGAATCTCTTCTTGAGCCTGCTTTGAGTCCAGTCAAGTTGCATGTCTGTGGGTGGCAATATTAAACTATTTGACATTAAACCCCCAGGACAACAAGCTGATTTAAACATTACACTGTAAAATCAGAAGGTGCGAGCTTGTGAGGCAATCTAGGTGCAGCTAATGCGCTTCAAGTTCAGGTGAGACCTCAGTGGACTAGGTACATGCTGATGGTCAGTTTCATTACAAGACTGCTTGTTCCCTCCTGAGGTGTAAACACAACCACCTGGCATGGTGGACCTTAACAAGCCAAACAAACACCTAATATCTTCACAACTCCATAAACACCACCTGTGTGTGCGTGTGCATGCTATGCACAGAGCCATATGACACACAGCTGTGTAAACTGAAGGTATGCATCGTACTGCGCAGACCGAAAGGCGAGAAGCAGTTCATCAGAGAATGAACAGAGCTTTTGTTGAGAGCGTCAGGATCTAGACATGACAGCCTAGGCCCCCCCATCGCTCTAGCCATCTCCACTCCCTGGGATCTCATTTTGAGCCGTGTGTTCCTCCCAGCTAGCCTCCTTCTAGCCTCGGGGTCAGCCAGCCAAGGATGTTTTCCTAGCATTAACATGAGGAAAAATATTTATGCTTCTACACAGGAGCATGAAAGGACCTGCGCTAGACAACAGCTTATACAAACAAATATTAGATATTAACACTGAATGAAACTATCTTTTGCACTCAGTCAGTGGTCTGAGGAAGGAGGGAAATGATGAATTGCTGTCCTAGAATAGTCTACAGGAAGGTGAGTGGGCAAGAAAGAGACAGAACGTGTCATTTTCTGAGATGATTGATTGGTGATGACAGGCTAAAGCCTGACAGGGCAGACCTCTTGATTGAAATTTGACTATAGCCCATATCCTGAGGTATTTTCTCCCCTTTTCCATGTGGGTCTACTGAAGTCTCTCTAATTTCCTCCCAAAAACATGCCAGTAGGTGGGTTGGCTACTCTAAATTACTGCTAGGTGTGAGTGAGTGACTGAGTGAGTGATGGTGTGTGATAGATTGGCATCCCATCCAGATGTTAGGCATGGAATAGACTCCACATCCACCGGGAATGCTGCAAGGGTAATGTGGTTACTGAAGTTGAAATGAAATATAATTTCAGACAATGAATATGTCCCAAATCACAAAATAAGTACAGCATTACAAAAGCATATGAACAAAAGTTTGTGGACACTAGAAATTACATCCAAAAATATTTCTTCTGATGGGCTATAGCTCCTGGCTCACAGTTGATATTCCAATTAATCTAAAATTGTCTTATGGTTAAGGTTATGGCTCTTTGCATGCAGGTCAAATTCTCCATCAAAGTTGGCAAACCATTTGATTAAAGAGTCACTGAGGTGGACAGTGCAATCCATTTTACTACCAGTGATAGTCTATACTAATTTGTGCGTTCAGCTTCATATTCAGTGTGACTGAAATAACAGACATCACTATTTAGAAGGAGCTTTTACATAGTAGTACTTTATATACTTTTAGTATATACTTTTACATTTAACCACACCAACTCATATAGTGTATTATAATGTAGCCCATTTAGCTCTGCTGTATCTTATTTTGACACAAAAAGGAAAAAGGACAAATTCTAAATGAGTTTTCAGTGCTTCAAAGTTCAGTGCTTTTTGTTTATCGTTCATAGAGCATATAGAAATGGGAATGTAGCCATGGTAATTGGAAATAACTGTATTGTTTGTTTCTGTTGTTTCTGTGCTGGAGCTGTGAGGTGACCTTGATAACCACTGCACCACCGTGCTTCCCGAATAGTTGTAAATTATTTGATTTTATACCTATTTTATGTTTATGTTATCTATTTGTTTAAACCAACTTGCATACATTTATAAGCTCAAAAGACTTTATTATGAATGCTAGGTATTGTTGAGTAACTTGAGTAAATTTCTAATCAGAATGTTTTTGGTCCCAGTGCTGATGTAGAATGTCTAGACAAGTTGTACATTGCATGATAAACATTTTCAATGTTTTAATTTTAGGCAAACTCAAATGTGAAAACAGAAAAAGCTCTCTAACACCTATCTCTAATAGATATTTATTTATTTATTCATTTATTTATTTAATTATTTTTGAGAACATTAAAGCATCACACTCTCATTAAAGCATCACACTCTCTTTACGAGCCTGTATTCTTCCCACATTGCATCCTGGTGGCATTACTTATGTGAAGTAAATCATTGCTCAAAAGTCCAAGGCTTTGTGTGCTTTCGACAGTGGATTATTATCTCATACTCAGCAGGATATGATGCAGTGTGACACACTACTATCGTAACCACAATTTCTGTGACTTGTGAGCAGGTCTTCTGCCTGTTCAGACCAGCTTGGATAGCCTTTTTTGCTCTCATGCATTGATAAGCCTTGGGCATCTAAAGCCTGTTTCCTGTTTGTGGCTTGTCCCTCCTTGGATATACAGTGGGGCAAAAAAGAATTTAGTCAGTCACTGATTGTGCAAGTTCTCCGACTTAGAAAGATGAGAAAGGTCTGTAATTTTCATCATAGGTACACTTCAACTATGAGAAACAAAATGAGAAAAAAAAATCCAGGAAAATCACATTGTAGGATTTTTAAAGAATTTAATTGTAAATTATGGTGGAAAATAAGTATTTGGTCAATAAATTTGGTTCAAACTTAATACTTTGTAACATAAACCTTTGTCAGCAATGACAGAGGTCAAACATTTCCTGTAAGTCTTCACCAGGTTTTTGCACAAACTGTAGCTGGTATTTTGGCCCATTCCTCCATGCAGATCTCCTCTAGAGCAGTGATGTTTTGGGGCAACAAGGACTTTCAACTCGACCCTCCACAAATTTTCTATGGGGTGAGGTCTGGAGACTGGCTAGGCCACTCCAGGACCTTGAAATGCTTTTTACGGAGCCACTCCTTCGTTGCCTGAGCGGTGTGTTTATGATCATTGTCATGTTGGAAGACCCAGCCACTTTCCATCTTCAATACTCTCACTGATGGAAAGGAGGTTTTGGCTTAAAATCTCACGATACATGGCCCCGTTCATTCTTTCCCTTAACACGGATCAGTCGTCCTGTCCCCTTTTGCAGAAAAACACAGCCCCAAAGCACGATGTTTCCACCCCATGATTCACAGTAGGTATGGTGCAACTCAGAATCTTCTTTCTCCAAAAACACGGCGAGTTGAGTTTTTACCACAAAGTTCTATTTTGGTTTCATCTGAACCCACTATTCTAATGATATTCTACCAATCTTCTTCTGGATCATCCATATGCTCCAGGCAAACTTTCGACGGGCCTAGACATGTACTGGCTTAAGCAGGGAGGCACTGCAGGATCTGATCTCTCTCGACGTAGTGTGTTACTCATGGTAGCCTTTTTACTTTTGGTTCCAGCTCTCTGCAGTTCATCCATCAATCAGGTCCCTCTGTGTAGTTTTTGCTCACCGTTCTCATGATCATTTTGACCCCCATGGCATGAGATTTGCATGGGAGCCCCCAGATCGAGGGAGGTTATCAGTGGTCTTGTATGCCTTCCATTTTCTTTACAATTGCTCCCACAGTTGATTTATTCACACCAACCTGCTTCCCTAATTGTAGATTCACTCTACCCAGCATGCTGCAGGTCTACAACTTTCTTCCCTGGTAGTCCTTCGACAGCTCTTGGTCTTGGCCATGGTTGAGTTTGGAGTCTGACTGTTTTAGGATTCTTAAAGAAGAAGTTACAGGTCTGTGAGAGCCAAAAATCTTGCTTGTGGTTTGTGGTTTACCCAAATACTTATTTTTCACACCATGATTTACATTAAATTCTTTAAAAATAAATGTGATTTCCTGGATTTTTTTTCTCATTTTGTCTCTCATAATTGAAGTGTACCTATGATGAAAATTACAGACCTTTCTCATCTTTCTAAGTCGGAGAACTTGCACAATCAGTGACTGACTAAATACTTTTTTGACCCAACTGAATGTCAGGTACTCAAAACTGCTGACCGGGAGCACCGCATAAGCTAACTGAAAGCTCCACCGTGCTGCCAGATAGTTGTAAAATTATTTTATTTTATATATAATTTATGTTTATGCTACCTATTTGTTTAACCAGCTTGTATATACAGTGAGGTAAACAAGTATTTAGTCAGTCACTGATTGTGCAAGTTCTCCTACTTAGCAAGATGAGAGAGGTCTGGTAATGTTCATCATAGGTACACTTCAACTAATGAGAGACAAAAATGAGAAAAAAAATCCAGGAAATCACATTGTAGAAATTTTAAAGAATTTAATCGTAAAATCATGGTGGAAAATAAGTATTTTGGTCACCAACAAACAAGCAAGAGATTTTGGCTCTCACAGACCTGGTAACTTCTTTTTTAGGAAGCTCTTCTGTCCTCCACTCGTTACCTGTATTAATGGCACCTGTTTGACCTCATATCTAAGCTGTTATAAAAGACACCTGTCCACAGCCTCAAACACAGCCGACTTCCAAAACTCAAAGACCAAAGAGGTGTTGAAAAGACACCAGGACTTGCAGCAGGTGCTGGGAAGAGTGAATCTACAATAGGCAAGCAGGTCGGTGTGAATAAATATCAAACTGTGGGAGCATTGTAAGAAAATGGATGACATACAAGACCATTGATAATCTCTCGATCTGGAGCCCCATGCAAGATCTCATCCCATTTGGTCAAATGATTCATGAGAACGGTGAGCAAAAATCCAGAACTACACGGAGGGACAGTTCCTTTGCCAGCCAATACCACGCTCCTCTCTAGAATTCTCAGAGTTACGCCCCTCTACACTCTCTCCTTCAACTCCGTTTCTTTCACGCATCTTAACTCCTTTTCTATGCCGCTTCTCTCTACCTCCCCCCTCTTTTTTACGTCCTTTGAGCTTTCAACTCCCACTTGTTTCCAGTTTCTTTAATTCTGCCTTTTCTCCCCATTTTCTTTTTCTGCTCCGACTTCCGCCGCGGCCACCCCAACGTGGATCCCCGACCAGCTACCTAAATCACTTCGTTTTCTTCCTTCACTCCCACCCCCCCCACCCCAACCACCCACACACCGCTCCCTTCACACACAAGATTTACGTCTCTTATTGAGCCAGTTCTTTTCCACCCCATGCCTAACACGTAGGCTTCCCCCCTCCTCGGTTTCAATCACTCTACCTACCCCTTTGTTTCTATACATACCCCGCCAACTCTCGGGACTTCTTACATGCCATTTACACGCAGGTATGTTTCCTGCTTTTCGCAGTCAGAGTATTTATACAAATCAGTGTTCTACCTCAGGCCCGTTTTCATCCCCCCCCTATCTATGCCTGTCTAATAACCGTTGTCTATACCCCCCTAACTCTTACGCTTTCTCTATCTCTTAGACCGAACGCCCCCCCTGATGAATGGACCTGCAGAGAGGATGGGAACGGAAAGTATCAAGGCTACCAATCAGTAACACACTACGCCAAGAGGGACTCAGATCCTGCAGTGCCAGGCGTGTCCCCCTGCTTAAGCCAGTACATGACCAGGCCGGTCTGAAGTTTGCCAGAGAGCATATGGATGATCCAGAAGAGGATTGGGAGAATATCATGTGGTCAGATGAAACCAAAATAGAACTTTTTGGTAAAAACTCAACTCGTCGTGTTTGGAGGAAGAAGAATGCTGAGTTGCACCATACCTACTGTAAAGCATGGGGGTGGAAACCTTATGCTTTGGGGCTGTTTTTCTGCAAAGGGGACAGGACGACTGATCCGTGTTAAGGGAAGAATGAATGAGGCCGTGTATCGTGAGATTTTAAGCCAAAACCTCCTTCCATCAGTGAGAGCAATGAAGATGGAACGTGGCTGGGTCTTCCAGCATGACAATGATCCCAAACACACCGCTCGGGCAATGAAGGCGTGGTCCTATAAAAAGCATTTCAAGGTCCTGGAGTGGCTTAGCCAGTCTCCAGACCTCAACTCCATAGAAAATTTGTGGAGGGAATTGAACGTTCGTGTTGCCCAGCGACAGCCCCAAAACATCATTGCTCTAGAGAAGATTTGCATGGAGAAATGGGCCAAAATACCAGCTACAGTGTGCAAAACTGGTGAAGACTTACAGGAAACATTTGACCTCTGTCATTGCTGACAAAGGTTATGTTACAAAATATTGAGCTGAACTTTTGTTATTGACCAAATACTTATTTTCATATATATACATGATTTACAATTAAATTCTTTAAAAATCCTACAATGTGATTTCCTAGATTTTAGTTGTATTGTACATAGTTGAAGTGTACCTGTGATGAAAATTACAGACCTCACTCATCTTTCATCTTTCTAAGTCGGAGAACTTGCACAATCAGTGGCTGACTAAATACATTTTTGCCCCACTGTGGATAAAGGGAACCCAGTTAAACAAATACTTGGTCATTTACTAACAAATGAGACAAAAATTTAACTTGCAATAGTTTTTGTCTCATTTGATTAACTGGGTTCTCTTCATATAATTTTAGGACTTGTGTGAAAATCTGATGATGATTTAGCTTTCTTTCTGTAGTATTTCTTTTTTTGAGAATCAAAGTTGCAGCTTAGCTCAAGTCAGTTAAATTTTGCTCAAGTAAAATGCTAACTGGGGCAATTAGGTCAAGCACAAAGATGACTTTTAGCAGCGTGTTTTTTTTTTCTACACATTTGTAGCTTGGTACACTCTGTTACCTAATATTTCATTACGCTAATTAAAATAAGTAGCTGAAATGAACTGTGATTATATGTTGTACTGTTTGGCTGTAAAATGGTGGTACTAGAGATCAAAGTTAAATGTAAGTTTCTGAAAATGAAGTGTGAAAATTTTATTGTGTATTTTTTTGAGGGTAGACACAGTGATATAGTGATACAGTGACTATAAAAAAAAATCATTCTCTTTGCGAAATTAGCTAATTTTTGTCACATCACACCCTAAAAATTTAAATAATTAACTTCTGTTTATTAGCCCTGAACATCAAAATGGAAATAGCATTAATAATCATTCTGATCAATTGAAAAAAAAATTGGTTTGCAAAATATTTTTAGATAAGTGATTGTCATCTTTAGTAATTGTAAACCTGCTCAGTCAGATACAACTAATAATTTTACAGGTTACACACCTGGTCCCTACCTGACATTAGTTGTGTTGGTTTTGATTTCCGAACAGAACAGTAAATAAATAAAAATAATTAAAAAAACATGTAATTATAAATAAAAAAACAGCAAAGTTACAGTGGCCTAAAGGGAAGTAATATCTGAGAACAGATGATTGGACGAAAGTGATATTCAGGGAGGAACTGCAAATCTGCATTGGCCAGCAGATTATGGTTGATAAGCATTCCCTTAACTGCAGGTTAATTTGCATTTTCAGACATATGCCAGTATTTGTTTTAGAAATGCACATTACAAAACAATTCCATATTTTTCCCCAATAATAAGTGACTCCATAATTTCCCTCTATTTGTTCTAAAAAATGCAAGTAATTACACTAATAAAATTTCTGTTTCTGTTCTGTTTTGCAAAGCCAGAATGTTCAGATAATGCACAAAACTTGTTACATCTGTGGTTTGTTTATTTGCAAAGATTTAACAAAGCTGTGTGCAAGTGTGGTGATTCCATAAAGTTTGCCAAGGGTAGCAGCATAGTAATTCAAAAAATTCTTTGTCTGAAAGACTCTTTCAAAAGGGTTCCAGGATAAAGCTGTGGAAAAGCACAAGTTAGTCGAAGGATACGAAATGAGGCTTTAATTAACTGTCTCTTGGAGTACCATTCAGAACATTATTAAGAATTGCAATGTGTATGGTATCACCAAGGCCTTGTCTAAATTGGACCATCATGCCAAACTGGATGACTGAGCCTTTGGAAAGTTGATCAGGGAAGCTACCAAGAGGCTAGTGGTAGCTTTTAATGACTTAAGTCCATATAGTTGAGACTGGTTAGTTGTGCATGTGACAACAAGTGAACAAGCTTTACACAAAGCTGGCCTGGTATGGCAGGGTGGGAAGAAATACATGTCCTCTGAAAAAGGGCCATACTAAATCTACTAGTTGATGCCATGTGCAAAATGGTTTTATGGTCAAATAAGCCCAAGACTGAACTTTTTGGACTGACGTCCAAACACTATATTTGGCTTGGGTATGATTATTTAATAAGCACTGTATAGAGACATTGCTGGTAAAAATACAGACATTGTTGACAGAAAATGTTGGAAACATAAATTGCTTCACAAACAACTTACAGATAAGTGTTGCCTCACTACAAGTACTAATGCAGGTGGTAGCATTTTTACAGATGCCTCACAGATGTCAACAATGATTGAATAATGTAACCTTAGCACCAGCTGTTGGTACTAAAGATGTTTCATTGGTTCAGGGAGATTGGACTAAGGCTAGAAAGTATAGGAATCATGCTTTAAGTGTTTTATCCCCTCTGCATGAATCTATCTTTTTTAACATGAACAGCCTGTAACACTTGGACCAGAAGATCTATAGGAGAGTTGACCCATTAATATGAGTTGGACTTGGACTGTTGTAAGGAATGTTGAGGTTATTGGTTCCAGTGGTTCTAAGGTTCATTGCTTCTCCTGGTGCATGTGTGTTGGATGTAAATATGTACAGAGGTGCTTGAAAGTTTGTAAACCCTTGAGAGTTTTCTATATAAACATCATCAAATTTTCACACATGTCCTAGAAGCAGATAAAGAGAACCCATATAATCAAATGAAACAAAACATATTATACTTGGTAATTTATTTAGTGAGGAAAATTGTCAAATATTACACATTGAGTGGCAAAAATATGTGAACCTCTACAATTAGCAGTTAATTTAAACGTGAAAATAGTCAGATGTATTCAATAACAATCAGATGTGAGTGGGCACACTTGCGTTTAAAGAACAGGGCTCTATCCAAGTTTGATCATCACAACATGTTTGTGATGGTGTATCATGGCACAGACAAAGGAAATTTCTCAGTTGTTATGCTCATCAGGCTGGAAAAGGTTTTCTCAGTTTAACAGAAACATTGCTTTAACCACATAACCAGAGCATTTTAAATAATTGTACTCCAGCTTAGTTATAGCTATGGGTATAAACCACATAGAGCTGGGTAAGTGGAGGTGCTGCTGCAATTCATGACTTTTACCCATGCTTATCCTCGTCAGGGTCACAACTAATAATAATAATAATAATAATAATAATAATAATTGCATTTGTTTAGAACCTTTCCTCAAATTATCCAAATCTTGCAAATCCATATTGTAAATAATCAGACAATAGAACAGCAAGACATTTACAAAACTAATTTAGTTTAATTGAATCCCTTTTTTAATCTTGGTCCTCCCATGGTTTCTTCCTCATGACATTTATGGAGTTTTTCCTTTCCACTGTCACCGTAGGCTTGCTCAATTGGGACTGTGGGTTGAGATAGCTGTAAAGCTGCTTAGAAACAATGCTCTGTTGTAAATGGCACTATGTAAATAAATTTGGCTTTCCTTGACTAAGGAGAATGAACATGCCATTTACTTTTACATTTAGCAGGCTCTCTTACACAGGAGGGAAGCTTACAGCTATTATAATGTTAAACAGTACAATCCAAGCAATTGTGATTTAAGAGCCATGCTCAAGGACACAACATAATCCCTGATTAACTAATCAGTTGTTAATATTGAATGTGCAACAGATAATTTAGATGATTTGACAAATAGGAAGGGTTTAGAAAAACAAACTGATTCAAAATATTGTGGGAACTCGTTTTATCCAGGACAAAACCAGATCATGTATATGAGATGCCTTCTAGGACACACCAGACAGAAAAAACTTCCAGCAACAACAATGGAAGAGCATTGTTTAACAGTACAAAAGCACAGACACTTCTAAAATCACTCCCAAGGACCAAGATTAAGTTGCACATAACTGGAAATCTATTAGCACCAGCCTTGGGAACATAGTAGCACTAAATTACTGAACGTATACCTTAACTGTTTGTATTGTGAAAATGGCCCAATGCCAAACATGGTGTTAAAAGCACAGCTAATTAACTTTCCAATGAACTAGTTTCAAAGACTTGATCCTCAAACCATTTTGAATTTCACCACTTTAGGTCCACTAGCATTTCAGGAGACATGGGCGAACACAAACCTTGTACACACCAACACAAGCTCAATTCAGGTCTCCTCATTGGCCTGAGTGATGGGGGAATCCTGTACCTTTCTGCCCCATTTACTGTGTCTAGGCTTTATGATCTCTGCCCCATCCCACTTTAACTGATAACTTAATGTGGTCAAAGAAAAACAGAAATTTTCCCCATTCCTTGCATTTTTTCTTTCTGAAATGCTAGATCAAATGGGGCCATGTGTAATATACATAAACTGTAGAAGAATTATGCTTTGATTTCTGTAGCGCTGGCATACCTTTCATCTCTTTCTCACTCTGTGTCAGTCTTCCTGCTGTAGATTGCAGGGTGACTGTAGGAACACTGTTATTAAGCAGAGGGGTAATGAAGGGTTAGGGTAACAGACAGCCTGCAGATGGAGATTTGGTTGTGTTGGCTTATTCAAGCAGGTCAAACATTCATCAAACTAAAGGATTTTCAAAACCATATGTATATATAAAATTTGTTTTATACATTGTTATAATAAGAACTTTAAGAGTGTTTTCACACTTGGAATGTTTTAGCATTTCAACTGGGCTCTGATTGCACCCATGGTTTCTGCAGCTCAGACCGCTCTAACGGACCCACAAATGAACCGAAGTGCAGTTTGCACGTTTGTTTTGTGGTCTGTCTGAATCCTGCATTGCAGAAAAATGGCCTCGGCCAACCTCATATATTGCTTCACAATAAAGAACCTCAGAAAAGTCAAGAAGACAGCAACCAAACATACCAGATCACCACAAAACTCTTGCCCTGCAACCCGGCCCCACACACCCAGCAAAACAGAAGTCTAGCCATGCACAACTGTTAGCAACTGTCCTGCACTCAATATGGCTCTTCAGCTCTTATTGCAGCTGCTGGTAAAATGAGTTATGAGATATTCCAGTTCAAGTACACTCTCCACCCATGTGTCTAAAGCCGAAATGTGTTGCGTATGCAACCAATCACTGATCACCATTGTTTAACCAAAAATGTGCATTTATTTGTTTTTTTTTGTTTGGCTGTTTGTGTTAAATATCTTTGCTTAGTTTAGAAGTAATAAAAAGTTACTTAGTCCTTCCAAATCTGTTTCCCAGGTACTTACAATCGCTGCTTTTTGTCTTGAGTTCCTGATAGAAATGATAGTGTTTTGTCAATATTTGGTTTGACTCTGTTTTGTAAATATGTAAGTGGTTAATTTGTGGGGCCATGACTTCTTCTACAGAAATCATTTTCCAGATGTTTTGATATGCAAAGGACTGACTTATCATTCCTCCTCCATTCTACTCCATACTCCATGCCATCATCTTTGTTCTCTTTTCTTATTTGCTTTATGAAAATGTAGAAAAGCCAGATAACAGCAACAATCAAAGACAAATACTACCCATAATTCAGTGCTGCAAAGCTGGGGTCTGAGCTTTAAATGAGTGGTTATGAACAGCAAGTGGTCAGAGATCTCATCAGTTCTAAACAGAACCATAAAGAGAACTGAGTCCGTTTTTAATCAAAGTCAAGTCAAATTTATTTATATAACAGTTTTTTTGTTTACAATATAGCATTGTCTCAAAGCAGATTTACAAATATCTATGCCCACAGCCCCAACTCAGCAAGCTTATGACGACAATAGCAAAGGGAAAAACTCTAAATGTGCTGTGGAAGAAACTTTGGGAGGACCAAGACTCAAAACCAAAACCCAACCTCACTGTGCAGCCTAGACGTTATATTTACGAACTAAATTTAGTTGCCTAAAATATAATGTCACAGTGAATATAATAAAATTGAAAATGCATACTATGTATTTATAATAAATACATACATAAAAATACATACATAAATAAAATAGAGAACAGAAGCGAGTATCTAGCCAATACTAAGTCCAGTATAAATGCACTCACTGAAGATTCTCAGCTAGCAGGTAACAGTTTTGGTCGCATGATATACTCAGTCAACAGGAAAAAGGGAGAGATAGGGTTTTCTGATGTGGTCTGAGTAGAGGTATGAGCGCTGGCCGGATCAGCTCAGAGTAAAGACTGGGAACTGTGAAAATGTACTTGGGGACTTTTAGAACACATAGTCTATTAACAGAACACAGTTGTGGTGCAGCATGAGACTCCAGTAGCACTAACTGTAACAGCACAGCTAGAAAGAGGAGAAACTGGAGGTAACACGGCCATGAGGGATCATGTGAGACACCAGCAACTCACCTACCCAGCATCCAACAAACCTAAGTGACAGTGGCAAAAAGACAGGAATAAAAGTATTTATAATTGGGGATAAAAATATTCTAATTGGGACTTACAGCTAATTTAAGAGAAATCTACACTAATGCTTGCCAAAATGCTACTCTAAAGTTTGCCTACAATGTGGATTCAAAAGAACCTGGTGAGTTGCAGTTGAGTCATTTCCAGGTAAATGTTTTTCAGAACTGATTTTGTTTCATTTTAAAATTAATGTATATGAATTTGTACTCCTATATATAATTATTGTATAAAAGCTTTTATATATTGATTAGATATTGATTACTCTGTGATTGCTCTGTGATATTCAGTGTAGTTTTGAAGACAACTACATGTATTGTAAAAGCTCTTTTCAAAAATTTTGAATTTAACACCACCGCCATCTTCTTCATTGGTACAGTCAAACCCAAGTTCCCACTATAACTGGGATAGGACATTTGGGATTCCAAATCTGATTCCTTTGTGTCTGTTTCCCAACTAAATGAGGGCCTCCCAACTACAGCTGCTAAATTATGTAAATGTAGAGTACCGTATTTTTCAGACCATAAGGCGCACTTAAAATCCTTTAACTTTCTCAAAAATCGACAGTGCGCCTTAAAATGCGGTGCGCCTAATGTATGAATTAATTCTGGTTGTGCTTTCTGACCTAGAACCGATTGTAGATGGTACACACGGCACTCATAAATCTGTCAAATGTTTTTTAGCACGACCTTGGTAAGTTACGAAGCTTACGGCCACCGTAGTGCGCAGCATAGCGGAGTAATACGGTATGTGCTTCAGCATTAGGGTACGTTGCATTCATTCATTCATTTTCGAAGCGGATTTCAAACCTCAACGCTATCAGTCACGCAGTACAACATGGACATAGAGCAGCTGCGAGAGATTCAACATTAACGAATCAATGATACGGAAGCGGAGGAAGCAAGAAGGTAAAGACCAAACTGAGCTTCCGACGGAACTTAAGAGTTTTGTTTCATTTCATGCGCCTTATAACCCGGTGCGCTTTATGTATGAAAATAGATCCGTTAGAAGTCGATCACTGATATCGCGCCTTATAACCCGGTGCGCTTTATAGCCCGGAAAATACGGTACTCTACTACATGTAGAGTAAATATAGAGTATATGTATTTTAAGGCCCCAACTTTGTAGGTACACTGTATTGGTGTAACTGATCTAGATTGAGTCTCTGAATTGCATTTTGCCTCTATCTGCAAATTCCACATACTTCCAATCAGTAAAAGCTACACGTTTGATATGTACAGTGACTATTAAATAAATCAAGAACCTCACCATAAGACAGCAGATAATATTTCACTCTTTTTCTTTACTCTTGTTGTTCACTGTGGAAAGAAACATGTCTAGGAATTACCCTCTCTATATTTTAACTATGATAATCTGGGTTAGTGTCTACAATCCAAACCTATAACAAAGGAAGAGCAGACATGGGACACTGATTTTCACTGTCATCAATTTTCACCAAAATATTGATTGCTGTATCCTTGGCATGTCTTTACTGAATAAATGAGAGACAGTTGTATGTAGTTCATAAAGAGTACAGGTGCAGTAGATGAGTAATTGTCCTGGTACTTCTCAGAGTCTGGATTCTATTGTTCTTCAAGTCCGTCTAAACATCTATTGGCCTGATGGAAGCTTTGCATACCGAGACAGGCCTCAGTAATATGGCCATGATTCTTACTGTTTAAATCTGGCAATGAAAGTAGTCTGGGTTTTATAGAGTCACACCAAGGCATTTATAGATATAGGAGTAACTTGGAGTATGTGGCAAATGTAAACTACAATATTTAGGATAATTTTGTTGGTTTTTGAATAATATACAAACATTATTACTAGAAAACTGGAATAAACAGAAAGAATAAAATAACAGACTATACTGAATTCAGAAAAAATACATTTCCCTTTAAAATTTACAGTCAAAAGTAATTATGTGGAAAAAACTAAATAAAAACTAAATTCTGAACCCTGTCTAGGGTTGGTAGGATGAATTGGATTAGGCAGGTATGGAAAATGAATGATTATTGTTATTATTTATATTACAATTCAAATAAAACTGGAAAATTGTGTATCACTGTCCTTGTGTTATAGAAAATAATTGATTTTTTTCACCTCTCTCCATGTTCAGTATTCAGTTTGCCATCTTGTATCTGACCACAATAGATTGATTTTCTGTGACCTACTCTGGTGAAGAAGTCTTTTGCACGTCTTTTAAAAGTCCTTGTGCTTACTGTTATCATAGTCTGCCCCTTTACTGTAACTGCATTCAAATGAGATCATATACCAGTCCACTCTCTTTTGTTAAGTTAGTGTCAGTACTGTTTTGTTATCATATCTTGTTCACGTAATTGTGTTTTCTTTCTCTCATCATATAAGAAACCAATATCAGATGACAATTCAATGACACTCAAAGGTGGAAAAGCTAATTATTCCAGTGCAGGGTTTGTGGCTGCAGGCTTGTGGCTCATGTTCTGGCTGGATTTTCAGAGCTGCTCCCGTAACGCTGCATGGCGCCTCAGGCCTTTAGACTGCAGACGAAAGTCTCTGAAGTCTGAGAACAAAGACACAAGTGGACCGGCCGGGACGAAAGGGACAGAAAAGCAGAGAAGAGAAAAGCTTTTGTAATAGCCAGTCTTGACTGTACAGTCCATTGGTTACCTTTGTATCTAGTGCATTTTTCAGTCACTGTTGCTGTTTTCTGTTCAATTTTATTATTTCACTTTACACAAAGAGGTAACTTATTACAAATTTCTTCATAGATGCTAGGGTGGCACAAAGGTCTGTTGCTCAAGTTCTGGCATTCCATGCTGCAGCTTCAAACTCTGCCAAGCCATGTGATAGACTCTCATCCAGGGTGTACGTCCACCGGCATCCATTGTTTGTTTGTTTATTTGATGTCACATCAGCAAACTTGGCTATATTTGTGACAGAAACAAGGCTATATCGATACACACACTACATCAGTACAAGTTCAATATCAAACATGGTCCTGAGTAAGTTAGTATCTCTAACTCTAAGATATCTGACTGTGGGAGGAAACTGGAGAACCCAGAGTAAACCCACACGGACATGGCAAGGATATGCAGACTTCACACAGAAAAGACCCAAACCGCTCCACCTGGGATCAAACCCGGGACCTTCTTGCTGTGAGGCGGCAGTGCTACCCACAGAGCTACCGTGCCACCCTTACCTCCATCCAGTGAGTTCCAGGATATGTTATTGTCCCCTGAATGACTATGACCAGTATAAAGGAACGTTTTGTACTTTATTGCAATTGAACTTGTTATGGAACAGATTTTCCACAAGCATGACAGAAAATATGACCTTTTAGTACTTTTCTTATTATTACAAAAGAACTAGCATACTGCTTTAACTGGTTTAAGACTTTCAGTATTTAATGGTTAAAAAGATGCTGATTGAAAACAGAATGTAGCAAGCTCACAATTACAATTTGGGTTCCTAACCTTCAGTAATTCAGTACTTTTTAAAGTTAGAATGTACTCTCAGACTTATTTTACACTAATGTTTTATTCATATGTTAAGATCATACTATATATTCCCCTCTTATTCCCCATTCCATTTTTCTCTCTAATTAGGTTACACCCAGTTTCTGTCGTTATTCCCTGCCGCATTCTGACCCTTCCACTAAGGGAGGAGCTCCATAGTCTGGTGTTGACCACATCTACAGTGAGAACAAACATACGTTGATGAGTGCGCAGTTTTTGTGGTATCCATCTGCCAAGTTTGCTTTTGCAGCAGCAGGGAGATGTACCCTCATCCGACCTTCCCTAACTCGGACATGGCTGGTTGTGCCTGTGTCATGCCAGCCAATCCAGGTACCGCTGCAAGACATGAACCTGAGTCCCTGCTGTGATGGACACTCCTATTTAATGACTACACCACACATAATTTCCAGTTATTTAAAAGCAATTCTGCATTTACCAAACACAGTGTTCATGTTCAGCTGTAATGCTTTATTTATAGGGAGAAATAACTGGATGACAGTACTATGTTACCCCTAACTGGGGAGTCAGGATATCAAATGTTGTTGACCTGCATAACTGCAGGCATAGTAGCAGATGGAAAGATCCCAAATTCACCAGGGAATGGAAACCCTACGGTGTTGAAAGTTTATTTGGCAGTGAATGGTCTTCGACCTACACATATTACTTTTTAAGTATCAGTACTTTGTAAGTACATCAGTACTTAATGCCTTAACCAATCAAAGGCAAATTTAACAGTTCCACAATGAGTTCTACAACTGGGATTCAGGTGCAAATGGACTATATTTGATTTTGTGCATTTTTTAATTATTTTTTTAACTGGCAGGAGATAATGAAAGGGTTCCACTCCATCTACTGTTATGTAAAATACCAGGGAATTGGTTGTCAATGTTCTGTATGTCAAATTTGTAATGACATGTCAGCACAGGACAGGAAGGTCTTCAGTTTTACTTAGGTATTGTGTCGTTTCGATTTGAAGTTACTTCTATTTCGGTTAGCTAGTTTTATTTTTTAGGACTGAGCAAAAGTATTTGTGTGTCTAAGCTTTAGTGGATAATGTAGAATGTTACTGTATAATTGTTACTATATGTAATACTGCATGTGCATACATGTAACCCTGAAAGTCTAGGATTATCACTGTTGAGAGAAAACAGTGAATGAGTGCATGAATGAATGGATGAATTGATGAATGAATGAACAAATAAATGAAGAAAGAAACAAAATAGAAACAAAGAAAACAAAAGAGGTCTGTATATAGCATATGTGAGGCACACACTTGCAAGTGACAGATGAAGCATGAGCGAAAAGAGAAAAACAGCAGCTAAGACAGACAATTGAATACAGAGACAGAGAGTGAGCGAGAGGGAGGGAGGGGAGGTGAGAGAGACAGAGAGAGAGAGAGAGAGAGAGAGAGAGAGAGCTTGGCTGGTGTCCATGTTAGCAGCAGGGGAGTGGAGCAGTCAGTAGGGGTGGATCACTGAGTGGCACGTGGAGAGGCAGTATTTCACCAAGAGATACAGAGCTGCGGAGGAGGAGAGAGGGAGAGGGAAAATAGGTGGAGGCAAGAGCAAGGGCTTTTTCTTTTTTCTTCTCACTGAGCCAAGTGAGCAGTTTAACTTGCGCTCTCCAAAACCAGCACAGTCTTTGACTGACACACACTCATGCATGCACACACCCACACCCAGTGCATTTGAGTTTGTGGAATGTGCCTGCTGTGATGGAGACTGACAGGGCAGTCAGCCAGGGTTGACTCACGGCATTACGCTTTCTATAGAGTAGTGTCAGCTGCACCTTGGAAAGACATACGGAACGGTTTGCATGCCCTCTCAATACTAGGCACATAGCACCGAAACACTCTCCACACCTTAGGATTTATGAGCTGAACTCCCATAGTGATGCTCCAGTGAGTGCTTGCTAACTGGATCAACCTTGTCACATCTCCACTGGACCATGGAGGCTGCCTGACCTTGATGGTAAGAACTGAAGGAGTGACAGACTGAGGGACATTTCAACAGGAAGGGCTACTGCAGGCTTGGATAAGGATGGCGGCATGTCTATGGACACTCATCCTGACACTTGGTGCGGCACTGTGGACCAAATCATCCGTACAAGGCGTGAAGAACAACTACCCGAGACTTCGGCTATCCCACAAAGGTAAGGCAACAGGTGTGAGTGTGGACTCCATCACTATAGAGCACAATAATGCACATAGACTGAAACTGCTAAATCTCATTAAAGTATGGGTGTGCTTATGGTTGAGTGGGCTTGATGATGTGGATGAGTGGGCTTTTAAAGCAGAGCTTCTGCTGTTCTTTCTGCATGCTGAACAGATTAACACCGAGCATATTTTACAAGGCTCTCACCATGCTCTGTCATTCCACATTCCCAAGATAATCCTTCACCAAGGACAGGTGGCTCCATTGTGAACTGCGCCTCAGAAAGTATGTGTTTGAGAATGTTCTGCGTTAAATCAAGAATCAAAAAGAGAAGGCAGTGCAATATACCGAAATTATATTTGGTCCACTTATTAAGGCACTTGGTCTAACTATGGTTTATTGGTCATTAGTTAATGTTTAAGCATTTATATGGTAAATACAATGAATTTAATAGGAAAAGCATGTCAATGTAATGTATAGCAAGATCCTGGACCCGTTGACGCTTCCTCTTGGATTTGTTTTCCATAAAACCTAGTTTGTCAGAATCCTTTTAAAACTGATGGCACTTGCTAAATATATTGGAGCACTGAGCTCTTTACTGAGATTGGATCCATTTGGACGAGGCCACACTGACTCACTCTGGGCCATAAAAAAGAGTTATGACTGATTAACATGATGAAAGGAAACTGAATGCAATATAGAGATAAGGTCAAAGAATCACTTGGCACATTTATCAATAACATTCACTTGGTACACTCAGCGTCCCACATATTAAAAACAACCTATAAAAACTGTTATATTCTAATTGAAGGAACTTACTTCTTTCTGAGCTATTACTTACATGTTTGGATTTTATAGAACCCTTTTAAAAACGATGGCACTTGCTGAAAGAGCAAATCCATCTGGATTAAGGCCACAGTGACTCATACTAAACTATAAAGAAGTCCTGATTAATATTGGAGTTTATTTTCTGCCATGGATGTTAAGCTTTTGCATTATTGCTTCAGTGAAAAACTAAAGAGCATCAGTAGCTCTTAATCTTCGATACCGATTAACAGATTAACAGCAATATGCAGGAATGGAAGTCTGTAGAACATTTTGGCAAGCAAAATATATAGATATAGTCCCTTTGGAAATCTATTTCCAATAAGTGAACATAGTGACTCATAGGTATGTTTTCCTTTTGTGCACAACAATATATTAAGGAACTTCCTGAGTATATTACATATACTCTTAGATATGCACCTTGGATGAGTCACTCTGCCTTGCATAATAAAGTCAAGTTCTGGCTTTCATAGTATTTGCATTTTGGTCAGGATGTATGTCTACAATGTGGCTTGCTTTAAACGATAGAGAGTCCTTGAACTCATCAGTGTCTCTTAAGTCTCAATGTTAATTATGAATTTCAATAAGAATAAGATATATGGGTGGCACGTCGGCCAAAGTGGTTAGGGCTGTGGTTAGTGGTTGGCGCTGCCTTGTGCTATCCATTTTTGTGTGGGTTTCTTCAAGGTATTCCAGTTTCTTCCCACATTGCAAAAATGTGTTAGGTCAGTTGTTATCTCTAAAGTACATGCATTTTCTTTAGCAACTAGGGTTGGTTCCTGCTTTGTGCCCTGTACTGCTGGAGAGGCTCTGACAACCCTGTCAACCTGAATTGGATTAAGCGGCTATGGAAATTGAGTGAGTCAGAATATATTATAAAAAAGAGGAATTAATAGAATGTATATTAAAATGCAATATAGTCATCATTTGAAAAAGTCTTATATAAATATTCAATGAGTTTGAAGTCACGCAGTGACTTCTCAAATCCCATAACAGTCCTGATACTAGCAATTTCCTGAACATTTGGTATTTGAGCTCTTGAAATGTGATCGAATAGCGTGAGCTTTGCTGGCTTGTTGATTTGAGCTTAGTGGCTTTCTTTAAAAGCTACTGGTTTAGTGAAAATATTCGTATCTCAATCTCACTATTGGCAACAATAAGCTAAAGGAAGGAAGATCAATAAAATATACAAGTATGATCATAATTACTGAGGAGAGTCATCTATATTCAGTGAGTCCACTCAATGACTCCTAGAATCAATATTTCAATGATGTCATTCCCATTCTAGTCCTTTTATAAGACTAAGAGTGAGAGATGTGAATGGTTTGGATGAGGTGATTTTTGACCCAAAACAACAGTAGAGCTCTGTTTTGTTTTAGTTTTTTTCTTGTAACATTATCTTCATGCCATATTCGCTTCCATTCAGCCATTCAGTGTGCTTGGTACCCCCTAGAATCAGCATTTAATAATAAAAGTGCTGTTCAAGTTCTTTTATAGAATACGTATTTTCCTGAGCAAGAACGCAAAGCTTCTTTTTCTGAAATGTGAAGGGTTTAGATCAGGTCGCATTTACTCCCAAGTTAAATTCTGGTTTTTATTGTTTTGCCTCCATTCCATGATGGTTGAGCTTCTACTATGTGGCTTTCTTTAAACACTATAGAGGGTCGTTGAAAACTACTCAGTATGTTATGCTGGTGTCTGTTTTGTGGGTGTGTAGTGTAATGTAGAAAAAGATGAGGGCTTTGCTGATAAATTCACAGGCTACCACTTGGAAAAACTTTCTTCCACTTTTTCAGCCATCTGATGCCATCGTCATATAAAAACCTACGCTACATAGATAGTGTGGTTATCAGCCTATCTGCTTATAAATACTGGTACCTTGTTTGAGCTCCTTTTAGAGTCTGACTGGTATAAGTTTTACAGTGTGGTTGATAATAATACAGTGACATACTAGAATCATTTAACACTATTTTCTGCAGAGCCTCAGGCACATTGATTAACATGCCTAAAAATAGACATTTTATATCTCTGTCCAATTATATGATTCTTTCGTCTCTCACTCCATTTGATTCCCATTTATAAGTCAACGCCATTGCTCTTTCTCTAGTCTATCTTTGACTGTTTTCTTCACGCCCCGTTTCTCACTCTTTCTCTCGCCCTGCTCTGTGCATGCCTGGACTGATAACTCGTGCTTCACTAAAGTGGATAAGCTTCTTCAGTGTACATCCTATCATTAGGGAAGTATAAACACCTTGCCTTTTAGATATAGTCACTCTGTAGCCAGTGTGCTGAAGGCTTCAGCCTTTAATAGGAAATAGATGTGCACTTAGATTCCACGCATACTATTAAGGCTTGCATTGTAGTCTGATTTAAAACAGAGAGGTAAGCTCAGTCAGCTTTGTTGTACACTGTCAGCATCTGCACCGTGCAAGGTTTAACTTTAGAAGACTCAACATTCCTTCCGACCCAAGTTAGATTAATTAGATGTTGTCAGGATCTCGTATTTTGTTTAGTGCTGATTTTCTGTTTTCTGATCTTTGATTGCAGTTCTGTTTGATATCTGATTGCTGTTTTTAAACTTTTTTAAACTTAATTGTGACTGCTCAGACTGTCGCCATTGATATATTCATGCAGGTATAAATTGTTCCATTTATTTGCACAGTAATTGTGATCCTAGATAAGCCTCTTAAGGTGCTTTTTTGCAATGCTACATTTCATCCCAATAGATTGAGGAAAATATCAACTTTCCATGTCTGCAAGATCTATAAAGGGATCTCTTTCTGATGAAAGATTTGACTATAGTTTTTCCAAAGCTTCAAAAAGCTTTAATCAGTTTTCCAAATCCAATGATTCAGTTGCTCAGTCTCCCTGATTAGATCATAGTATGGACATGTGGCAGACTGGCAGCAGCTCTCTGGACTTTAAAATATAATTCCATGCTCAAAACCTACACAAAATGACATGACTGATCATGTGCTTCTGGTTTATCCAACAGTTGTGACAATAATATTTTCATGATGTTAGAATGGCCTTGTACTAATAATTTACACAAGCCAAATTGAGTGAAATAGTTACATATTGAGAATAAGATGAGTAGGGTCATGGATTGTTCTTTTATCTCCTCAATTTAATCTGAAATGTGTTTAATGTTTCACATTTTAAAGGAATTTGGTGCCTAGCTCAGACGACCAAAGGTCATGGGTGGCAGGGGGTCGCTGTTCGTGCTCTGATGATGATTCCCCCACTAGCACCCAATCATACCTGTATGTAATGCAAGTCCTCAGGACTCAAACATAGGTCACCACAGTGATTGGCTAGCATATCAGACCACTGGGGCACCAGAGCACCTGAAATATATGCCTAATGCATCTTTGTTTGTTTGACTACTTCATCTTGATCTAAGAGACTACCTTGGTAGTCAAGTTATATGTACCTTATTCTGCTTCAAAGGGTTAGTTATGCCTCACGGTGACTTTAAATGGGTTTCCTATAGGTAAGAAAATATTTTTTTTCCTCAAAGAATGCAGTTAGGTTAAAAACCAAACAGACACACCATCCTTTGTTGAACTGTTTTGGAAACTAAGAATTATGTAACTATTATTAGGGCATTTGTAGGTGGTTTGGTGGAGCTGCTTGGGTTGATTCCCACCTTAGATGCTGGGTGTTTTTTTTTCCTTTGTTGTGGGTACAAATATATCTCTGAAGCCAAGCCAGCCACAGGAGTGGATGAGTAAATCTTTGAGGCTAACAGATGGTTTATTCAAAAAAAAAAAAAAAAAAAAAAAAGTTAAAAATTGAAATGATCCGTCCAATTTTTAAGCCTTTAAATTGTTTGCCCCAATCCCCAGGACATACCAATAGCACATTCCGGGACAGAGAGTCAACTTGCGTCTGCATTCGAGTATCCCATTGTTGAGACTGGATTCCTTTCAGACTACTGAATTCATTTTTCAGCAACAGTCTCCATTACAGCCTCTTCTACTGCAAAGACCACGGGGGTGGTTAAACTGCAAGAGCTGTACATTCATCCCAGAGTGAAATTAGTTTAAATCTTTTCCAAACATCACTTCGAAACACTTCCACCTGGTCCTGCAGAGTGGGACTCTGTTTTAGGTGATGTCACGCTGTTATGACAGAGTTAGAGTTTCATGCATTTACTCTGTATAAATAAATCACGCTAGGCTAACCGCAGCAACGCTGCAGATTTAACTTTCACAGATTTTAAAAACAAAGCTGCCAAATGTTCTCCAGAGCTTTCGGGGTATGTTCAAGCTACTTAAAAGAGCCCCTTTCTTAGCATGTGTCCTTCCAGATCAGCAACAGATTTATGTATTATTTTTTTAAGGTTCATTCAATGCATTTTTAGCTACCTTTTAAGTGGTGTTAACTCAAACACATTGGAAAAAAAGATTCTGTCAAGATCCTAGTATAGGATGTTAGGATTTAATGCTGTTTGATCATGGCTTTTCTAAATACAGGCCTAGCATAATTGTGCTAAACTGAGAAATCACTACTACAGAGTCCATAATCTGTCCTGCATCACCTTTTGTTGAAGTACCACAATATCCACCCTTGGGTATTAATACATTTGAGTTTTCCTTTGATGGCAGCTGGTAGCACTGAAGTCTGCCTGTCATTTGATTGTCTTTTAATTGATAGTGTAACAGCACAGAAGTCAGCTCAGAATGCATTACACCCCTGTCTGTAATTTTAAAACCATTTTTTAAGTCAAAGAAAGAGTCCATTTGTGTTACTGCTGACCTTAAATTATTTTACTCACGGTAATATTCTGAAAAAGCAGTGGATCGGGAAATGCCATTCCAGCAGGGCCTATGTGGTTTGTGTTTGACCCTGATATATTCTACATATACTGTGGTTTGCTTTGTTAGATTCCAAATGGAAAGACTGAATTGGATAGAGGCAGATTACTGATGGATGACTCTTAGTCTAACTGTCGTTGCTATTTCAGAGCTCCCTCCTTCATTCATTCATCTTCAGTTATCACTTTACCCTGGCCACGGATGTGGATCATATCCCAGAATAAACCCTGGAGAGTGTACTAGTCCAGTGCAGTGACGTCACACTCTTCGTACATACATGCTTTTAAAGACAAACAAGTTACTTTTGCAAGGTAGGATACAGGCAAAATGTTCCAAATTCAGCAGAGGTATTAATCAGAGATAGGGAATGAACCAGGGTAATATGCCAAAATGCATTCTATATCTGAGTTTTGTATTTATTAAAAAGTTATAAGCACAGTGATCTTACCAAAAAATGCTCAAATCAGTTTGTAACTGAATTAGATTTTTCTTATGCCTATTGTATTAAGGGGGCACACTTAGTGTGTGCCATACGCCAAGTGGACCTAGCTGTCAGCCCAGGAGCACTGTGGCTCAGTAGCCTCTGGCAAGGTGAAACATTCAGAAGGCTCGCCCAGAAGCATATAATTGATTCCATGAAACTATCCAACCTAATTTAAGGCTTAAGGCTGTACATTGGGAAATTCTGTTCTGGGGAACCATAGTTTACTTTATGGTGCCAGAAAATAGTACACAACACTGAAAAACAACTGAATCCTCACCTTGCCAGAAGTGGGAAAAGAACCAGCTCTAACGCTGAGCCACACTGGTTGATATCCAGCCACTGGTGGAGTGAAGATTCAGTTGTGTTTCAAAGTTGTGTTCAGCCATCTTGCAACAAAAGCCCAGATGTATCCAGCCACCTGGCACTGTTAAGTTCAGGTGTATGTTTTCCTGGCACCGAATGTTTAGGTTGCTCTTTGTGTGTTTCTGAGCCTTGGTATGGGGGCTGGGTTTGTGGTATGCCGATATTACCTTTATTAAAACCATTATGGTATTGGAGATTCAGCATTAACTCTGGTTAATCAGTCTTGAGTACTTGGTGTCCTGAAGTACCGCTTCCTAATTATCTCTATATAAAGGAAGATTTATTGCTACCTCCTGTTTATTGATTCCTGAAATTGCTAGCAGTTAATCAGTCATGTACTGGGGATAATATTTTGGCCATATCTAAGACCTGTGCATTTAAGCCATTGGAGGAAACTTACTCTTTTTGCTATCACACCACCCCCTCTGCTGTTTTTGTATTACTCTAGAGGCCTATGAGTGGTCTATTTACCCTCTAAACCCATCACTTTCTTTTCGAACACGGGAGCTAAGCGGTCGTCATGGAGACAGCTTCATGAAGAGGAGTGAGATATAGATAGAAAGAGATGGGCTTGTTGTATACGTTATGACCAGCGCAAACATTACATGATGTGGACCCATAGACTACATATGGATTTAGGGAAAGCTTTCAGCCTAAGGCAAATGTGTGGTCTGAATTAGACGTCTAAGATCCATCTGAGCTAGAAAAATGCAGGATCAGATCAGTCTTTATCCTTAGCTAGGCACTAACATCCATTACAAAATGAAGACACACTTGATCCACTTATGTACGGTGAATCCTAAAGTCAGGTTCAGTCATGCACGGGAGGGTGGTTCCATCCTGTCTCGTCATCTCACACTCGTTCATGTGGCATTCATTTGTTTCGCGAAATCCTTTGTAACCCAACAGTGAAGACAGACCCTTGGAATATAGTAATATTGCTTATGGAGCAATTGCCAAATATTTTCCATAGCTAGTCACTTTTACTGTGCGCATAACATGTCCGCTCCTCTATTCCGCCACATATTGGAATGATCCATCTGAGAGTCACGCGATGTATTGTCATGTATGAAATGCAGCCATTAGACCAAACGAGCATAAACCAATTACAAATGATATAAACAGTGGGATGCTCCTACAGTGTCCTCCCACTGCTAAACCATGCTCAAGGACATCATACCAGACCTCATCTTTAATTCTTTGTCTGTATTAAAAGTGCTTCTGTGGCTAGGTGGTAAGATGCAGTTACTTTAAACAGCAATTTCTTAGAAGCTAGAACCTTATACATGAAGCTTGTGTAATGTACTGGAATAAATGAAGGATTGAAGCCATTAATGTTCTACCCTCAGTATTTTTGTCATACATATTTCTTATTGTTGTGCTCAGATGGTAAAGCAGTCTAATACGCTAGCCAACCACAGCATGGACCCGGGTTTGAATCCTTATGGTCAATTACAGCTAGGTCAGGCTTCATATGCTGAAACAATTGGCTGAGGGAGAGGAGGGAAGTTGGCGGTATCACCCCCCAGCGCTGCAGCAGTGACCCCTACCCAGTCTTGTGATGGACTGGCATTACATCCAGGGCATGCTAAAGCAACCTGTGCCCTCTGGGGATAGGTGCCAGAGAGCCACACACTGACACACACACACACACACAATAAATAAATAATTAAAAAAAAATCATTTAGGTCAGTTAAATACTTAAAATGACTTCCACCCATAAGCTACAAAGACAAGTCACTTATGATTCAGCCTTGAGGCTTAATTTCTGCAATGCTTCAGAATATTATAAAATTAACCTTGCTAGTCCAGGTCTCTGTCCAAATCCACTGCTGATTCACTAGATTTAGGCCATTCATGGTACAGCGTCTTAGACTAATCATCTTTATGACTGTGAGTGAATTGCAAACTGGCATCAATCAGAGGGTTGCTCTTACTGAAGGTCAATTAGCTTTTACGACCTGCCAAGATTTACAATACGTTTTAAGTGTTCGTAATCAATAACTAATCTTAATTTAAAGCTTTCCCTTTTATCTCACAGACACACTTTCCTCCTTTCCACTCTGTCATTGTGTCACCTAGTCATTACTTTCCATGCGCAGTTCTGTGCAAAAAAAAGAATGTGTTTTATGGCCAGTTCTACTTGGGCAGCCTTCATCTCTCCTCGGTTGCATATGTTGAACGTCCCCTTTTTCTTTCTTCCCATGTTAAGTGGCTTTGAAACAGGCCTTGGTTCTGCCAAGACCATTTCGTTTTAAGCTAACAAAGAGCTAACAGGGAGCACTTCTATTGCAGGTGGAGGAAATGATGGGGAATTAAAAAGAGGAAATTCCCCTCACTAAAACTTCAAAGCATTCCGTTTTACACATGAATGGGCTATGGATGTCATTTTAAGTGGAAAAAAATACTTATCATGGGAGGTGTCAAGGTTTTGGTGTATGTCAGGTCTGAACAGTAGAATACAAACTATAATGCTATTTTCTTCATAACTGGCCCTTTGTTTCTATAATTTGTGGTTGGAAAAGTAAATAAAAGAGAATTCAACCCCAGACACAGTGCAGGCATACTGAAACAATTTTGTGGTTTGGCCTGAAAAGTAACAGTAAGGGATCTTGTGTATTATTCTGTAACTACTATGTTGTGCCTAATAAAATAAACTGTTATATACTGCAATATACATTAACTTTCACTTTTGCAGAATTTTGCAGATGCTCTTATTCAGAGAGACTTATGAGTGATACAAGGTACAATCCAAACAACTGAGGGTCAATGGCTCAAGCACCCTACAGGAACAGCTTTGGCAGATCTGGGATTAGAGCCTTCATCTTTCTGGTCAATAATCCAGTACCTTAACCACATCCCTGTAAGATTTAATAAGCTTTTAATACTAAATTATTAGGCGATTTAAATGTATATTTAATCCGTGTATGTACTGTTGTCCCATCCAGTGCATGGTCACGTTTGCCCCGTGTTCTTCGGGAACAGGTGCCAGAGCTCCTATCCCTCCTATCCCTCCTATCCCTCCTATCCCTAACAAGAAATAAGCAGGGTTAAAACATGAAATAGAAACAACAAACTTTAGTCTGCTCACTAGCTTAGTTACTTTGTATCCAGGTATAAACTATATAAACAAAATGTGACATGATGTTGAATGCACCTTATGCTGTGGGTGAGTGATGTTTCAGGGCTGTATTACATAGTAGGGATTATAATGTATAAGTGTGGCTTAGTGTTTAATGCTCTGGACTACTAATTAGGAGGTTGTGAGTTCAAATCCTGGCGCTGTCACTGCTGGGCCTTTAAGCAATTACCGTAGCACTTATAACCCCAAATCATAAAAAGTTGGAACGGTATGGAGGGACTTTTAACTCATTGCAGACAGTATGAACCCAATATATTTTCTGGTCAACTTAATTTCATTTGTTAATAAATATCCATTATTGCATTTAAGGCCAGCAACACCTTCCAAAAAATGTTGTCATGGGAGCAAGTAATGAAGTAAAAAAAAAAAAAAAAGATGTGATTTCAAACAGGTGATGTCAACAAGTGATTGTAACCATGATTTGGTACAAAGACAATATCCACTGAGTCTTAAGGTGCAAACAAATGCATAACAAAATTACTGAAATGTTTTAAGACATTTTTCCACTAAAGAAAAATTAGAAGGGATTTGCAGATTTTCTCCAGGCCCAGTTTGCAAAGTTTAAGTGCCTTTTGTGAATATAACTCCATACTGTAGTGCTTGACAAAAGTTTGCCAAAGTAATCCCTTTCCCATGTGGTCCCATGGGGTCTACCCCTGCTTGGTGTGAGAAGTCTTGCTGTGTGACTACTGCAGCTTTTCCATCCACTTTTTGTTGCATGTTATGATACGCTTAAGCAGGAAATCTAATGAAATATAATCTGACCATGTGCAACAACAGCTGAAATGAGAGCACCACTCTTTGCTTTTTCATGTTATTTTTAATGATAATGTGGGTCAAATATCTTGGATTATAAAGTAACCTTCATATTTAAACATCATACATTATTCAAGGATAAAATTAACAAACATACATCTGTTGCTCCTCTGCAATTTTGTTACATTGTACTGGATAGATTAGAAGAACAAAAAACATACCATGATATGTTTAACTCTTTTTTATTATTTAATAATTGAAATAAATTAGAATATAGCTAGTAGTCACATTCTCAATGTACTTACAGTTAGACATTGTGTTCACCTTTTTTAATTCATGGTTTCACAGTGTGTTTCTTGTCCATTTCTTGTGTCATGGGGGAAATAACAGCTCAGTATTGAAACTCTAGATGTAGCTCACCCTAAGGCTCATGCTTGAGTCCTAGAAGTCCCAACCAGATAACATGGGTGCTGGAAGGTAAAGCAAGATTTTCTGCCTGCCTCATGTCACATAGAGGTATTACTGTGTATTTTACATTATACATTGTCTCACATACACTGAAAACTGGGGAATTGTATGAAGAAAGGCAACACCTTGAACTCATTGTCATGTCCCTCAAGGGATTTCTGAACAATTGTTGCAGGATGCACTGTCCTGCTGAAAGAGACCACTGCTATTAGGGAATATTGTAGCCATGAAGGGGTGTACTTGTTCTGCAACAAAGCTTAGGTGGTATGTGTCAAATGTCAAGTAACATCCACATGAATGCCAGGACCCAAGGTTTTCCAGATGAATATTGCTCAGAACATCACACTGTCAATGTTATTCACTGCATGGCACGATTGGTTTTAATGTAATATCTGACCGGTGTACATCTCCAGCATATCTCTCTCTCTCTCTCTCTCTCTCTCTCTCTCTCTCTCTCTCTCTCTCTCTCTCTCTCTCTCTCTCCATATGATGGCTAATGCTAGGCATTTGACTGACACATGCCTCCTGTTTCTACAGAGATCTCAGAAGCATTGTGTGTTTGTTCATCTGTCAGTCAGTTCAGTTAGCCCTGCATTAGAACAGCAGGGAATCAAGACAGTTTATCTTGTAGCAATTGGTCAACAGTTGCTGAGTGTTATTTTTGCTTGAATTCTTGTGTGACCGTCCATCTTAATTAGCATAAACAAAACAGTATAGCTGGGCTGTGAAAAGGGGTGTACATCCATTTTTTTGGGATTCTTGACAAAATTCTGTCATCCATTGGTGGCAGTAACTGAGAAATCAGTGCAGAAGGATTGCTTGAAATTGTAATTATTATTCACAAAACAGTTTCCCCTACAGGGAACAGGGATCAGCTCATTCCAAAAACATAATATTAACATAATAATAAGTAATAAACAATAATATTATGTCACATGACAATTAGTGAGGACTGATGTTTTCAGATAAGACCTGGCTTTTAGCTGGCATGAAGTTTCATCCCAAAGGTATTGGAAAGGCTCAAGTTCTTCCTTAAGAAACCATTTCTTTGTAGACCTATTTTGTTTTAGAGGACACTGACATGAGTGCCAGGTAGAATTGTGTCTGGTTACCTAAGGCATTGCTTGTTAATCACAAAAGCATATTGTTGTGTTCTGAGTTAATCCCTTTCTGGACTGGACTGTTCATTAGCCAAAATGGGTAGAAGAGGGATAGATTTAAGGCTTTGGTGTGGCTTCACTGCCATGGAAACGCAATTCACAAAGTTCCCAATAAACGGTCATTATGTGCTTCCACTTAACACAACATATAAAACTAAAATTGCTTGTTTATACATACTTGCTCATTAAATAATAGATACATTTTATAATGTAAAGCTCAAACAGAGTAAAAAGGCATTCAAGCTTGCTTTGTCCAGCTTTATATCCCACCCTACCCTCCTTCCAGTATATCTTTCCACATAAGAGTGTATGATAGCAGTGTGTGGAGCCTCTGTGCTCCCCAACGGTGCCACCATGGCCATAACGGATTTAATCTCAGTTTATCAGGATTTTTCACGAATCAGAGACAAAACACTAGTGTAAAATGCTGGTGTAGACATTGTTCCATGATGGCAGTGAAACCAGATTGAATTACGCCAGGTATTTTCCAAGAATGCAAGAAGCTTGACAAAGAGATCAAATGTGGTTTGTAGTAGTGATACACATGAGTAAATCACCAAGATGTGACTTCACAAATTCTGTAGCCACAGGGTTTGAAGTTGTCAAGAAGACTGTGGAGGTAAAGTTCAGACTTGTATAAAATATAAGCAATCTGTGTAGACTGGTTTTCCCCTCCGCTTAAAAAAATACTATTACAATATGCAGCTTTAATTGAATATTTAATCACTTTCTATGTCACAGAACATCTATAGGAAGAGAACAGAAAATGAAGAGTGCCTCTGATTCAACCTCTAATTGTTATCTATTAGACTGATAGGGTGTCAGTACAATGACTTGTGCACATGTACACATACTCACTAACTCACTCAAACTGGGACACTTTAGACCTGCCAATTGACATAACACATGTCTTTGGAATGTAGGAGGAACCCGGAGTACCCAGAGGAATAGTTGGTAACAATTGCCACTAACCAGATGAGTCAGAGCTACTAATAAGGGTGATTGAGGGCTAATAAATGCTTCCTCTGATACCTGTGCCAGCGACCGCCTCTTTTCATAATCTTTTTTTCCCCCTACACTCTTTATTTGCTCACTCTGTTCATTTAATAGAAAAACTGAACACTTCTGCAGAGGACATAAGTGGGCCTGGTGATCTCTTGATGATTTGGCATATTATTTTTTATTGCACCATATGGGAGTCTAAAATTATGCTTCAGTGTACATTTTTTTTTAGAACCGGGCTGGTGCCCTATAGTTATATACAACCCAAAATAAGAACACATATGTATGAACTGTATGGAAAATAAAATTAAATATTTCACTCCAGAAACCTAATGAAACTAATGAAGATATCTCATGCTTTGTCTGTGCAACTTCATTTCATTTGTTAATAAACATCCATTCCTGCATTTTAGGCCTACATCACATTCCAAAAAAAGTTGGGACGGTAAAGCATTTACCACTTTCTTATGTTGCCATTCCTTTTCACAACACCTAATATATATTTTGGCAATGATGATTCCATGCAATCAAGTTTTTCATGTGTTATTTTGCCCCATTCTTCCTGCAAACACATCTTAAGGTGTGCGAAAGTACAGGGTTTCCCATTTCAGGATTCTCCACACATTCTCTACTGGGGATGGGTCAGGACTTCAGGCAGGCCAGTCCAGTACCTGTACCGTCTTCTTTTGCAGCCATGCCTTTTTAGTGTGTGCAGAATGTGGCTTTGCATTGTCTTATTAAAAAATGCATGGACGTCCCTGAAAAGATGTCATCATGCCATCGTGTCAGGATGTCAAGATTCCATACCAAGACAGGACTATTGGATGGTCCTTTTTGTATTTGGTCTGGGGAAAACAATGTCAATTTTCTTGTCTAAAAAAGACCTGAAAATACTGATTTCTGTAAACACAATACGTTTCCACTGTGTGATGGTCCACCAGAGATGTCTCCAAACCCGAAAAAAGGCAATGCTACTTCTGGACATGGTTAACATAAGAACATAAGGCTTCTTTTTCACACAGTAAAGTCTTAAGTGGCATTTGTGAATGGAAATCACGGGTATTCCGCCATTTATGCACTGAAATTCCTCCAGATTCCTTGAATTGTTTAATAAAATGATGCACGTTAGGAGAAGAAATAAGTAAATCCCTTCCAGTCTTCCTTTGAGGAACATTGTTTTTAAACATTTGAATTATTTTCTCATACACTCATTGAAAAACTGGAGATCCTCTGCCCACCTTTTGTGGATACTGCTTTTGTACCAAATCATTATTGCAATCACCAGATGACATCACCTGTTTGAAATCACATCATTATTTAGGTTTTTTTCCCCCTATTATTTGCCTTAAATTTCCTCTGTCCCAACTTTTTTTGGAATGTTTTGCTGGCCTGACATGCAGAGATGGATGTTTATTAACAAATTAAATGAAGTTGACCAGAGAAAACTGGAAACATCTTGTGTTCATACTGTCTGCAATTAAATAAAAAGTCAAAGCAAACGTAAGGAACACTGTTTTATTTGCGCTTTCCATACTGTACCACTTTTTCTGATTTGAGGTTGTAGGTATATAGTTTCTACCTTTAGATGCATTATTCAGGTACAAACTGGTCATTATCAACCAATGTCATAGCACAGAGTGTGCATTTGCATTATACCTTGGGGAGAAAATGTACTTGTTGCTTTTTTTTTGACATTTGGAAGGCAGATTAAGTTATCTTCTACTTTTTTTTATTTTATTTTTTTACTTTGAATCAATTTAAACTCTGTATTATGCATCTCAGCAATCCCAGTATTCAGTTCAACAGACAAGATTTATATGAATTCTAAACATGGAAGACATGTATGGAAATACAGTTGTATTATGGCTGTGTTTGTAATAAGACATAAAAAAGCACATACACACAACATATTATCCTGGTTTATGAAGAGCTGTTTCTGAGGGGATTTGGTGGGGTGGGGTGGGGGCTGGTTATTTTCCATTGGACTGATGATAGAGCTCTGGGACATGGAGACATGACAGACCTAATTTGGCACAGGCAGACAGTACAAATAACACCAGTCACTGACAGTCATAGTAGTCATACACAAGGCAATGAAGGGTGATCTGGTGTTCTGAGGAGCCCCAAAGGCCTCATCACTGCAAAGCCATCTGGACTGCAGAATGAAGTGATGCCCCTGCTAGGAGGCCCAAAGGAAGTGCCCTCTACGAGCGTCTGATCAGACCAAACAGCCTTCACCTCAAAAGACCCATTTTTCATGCTGTTCAGGTTGATTATAGGAAAAATATTTCAGGTGCGTCTGTGTTTTCATGTGCCAACCACGGATTATGGAATGCTCTTATCTTCCTCTGAGTGAAGACATGAGTTTTCATTTGGCTCGTATTTGACACTCAAGGATTTTTTTTCTTTCTTTAAAAAGTGCTACGTATTCACAGAAGTGGAAAATAACTGCTACTAAAAGCAATCATTAATTTTGAAAAATCGGTAACCAAAAACAAAAAAATCAATTACCAGAACGATTTAATGTAATAAATTAATTACATTAAGTGCTTTTCTTAGACACAGTGCAGCATTGGTGGCTCAGTGGGTAGAGTCAGTTATTGGAACTATCAGTGTCAGGCCTGTGTTCAAATCCCAGGTAAATATGAAAGTCGAGTTTATGGAAAACAATCCCAGCCTATGAGGGTGCACTCCTAGTGCCAGTCCCAAGCCTGCTTGAGAGTTGTATCAGAAAAGGTATCCAGTGAAAAACCTGTGCCAAATCTAAAATGCAGTGATCTGCTGTGGTTTCTCCTAATGGGAGCAAGAGGATCATCATTACTTTTTTTAGAAAGAACATGTGCAGGTGTTGTGTACCAGGCATGTTGCTATACTGCACAGTAGCATTAGACACTTCAATCATTCAATAAATCTGGTGCAGCACAGTACTTGACAAAGACATATAAGGAACTGTTCGAAATTGTGTACAGTTCTGTTCCCTATACTTCTACATATGGTATGTATAATGTACATAACACTGTTCTCTATGGTGCCTCTCATAGTCAAGCAACAAAAATTAGATTAACAGTGCAATGACTATAAACATTAATTTTGCTGTTAGCATATAAATGTTATTAATGCCATTCCTGCCATAAAAGACATAAAAATATGACATCTGTCTATTATATTGTCAAAAATATATCAAATACTCATTGTCAGCAGCCATTACTGTAACACATTAGTGTTTTATATGCAGGAGTTGGATTTTAAAAAAAAAATCATATTCAAAATGTTACTCTCTTCAATAAATCCAGTAAATTGTCTTTCTTTCTGCAAGGCATTTAGTGACCTGACATTTTTAAAGCTGTTCTAGGTTGAGAATTTTCCAAACACAATAGCTTTTTTATTGTTGTCATTATTGTTGTTTTGTAAAACTGCAGGCTACCCCATATGTCACTTGGGTGCTTCTTAAAATAGTGCATACCGAATACCAGTGTCATCTGGAACAGAAAAACACAACTCAAGAACACTGCAGCCTGACAGAGAATGGGCAGTGGATGACTAGAAAACAGGATAACACTGCTGAGCTCTTGTGTGATGAGCCTCAGCTAAACCTATAATGAAAATATTTACAATTTTAAACCTGAGCTAACATGCCAAGACTTTACAAAGCTGTAATTGCTGTAAATTCCTAATTAATGTCAAGTTTAAGGAATAGAACAGATGTATGAAATAAAACCAATGTAATGATTGGTAACCTGATGAAAAAGTTTTTGTGATTCCAAACTGTTTCATGTTAACGTACATTTCAGGTTTAAATGTCAATAAAATATGCAATGTATTACATCATGCAGTAGATGTAGGCTACAGTATGTCTGTGGGATGTGCTTGCTAGCTAGAGGACGTGGCTAAGGTTAGCAAATACTTCTATCAGAGAGTTCCAAATTGCATTTAGATTTTAATGACTTACATCTGTTATGCATTTGTGTCTTTATATACAAATGCAGATATATTTGAATAGATGTAACTATGTAATTATGTAAACACACTAAATATGTAACTATTCAAACTAGCTTGGTCACAGGTATAAGATCAGAATTGGAGTCTTGATTTTCATCCATCTGTTGTAGCAAACGTAGTTGATAGTAGCCAAATTATAATAACTATGACTTTAAATAGCCCGTATAACACATACAGCCAGTTTCATGCTTCTTAAATAGTAGGACTGAATCCAGATAGTCATAGGTCATATAAAATGTCCATGTAAATGCACCCACAACACGTTTATACTAAATTGAATTACTGAAACCACTACAGGAGAAGGTTTGAGTCACAAGTTAGCCACATATTAAGCAAAACTGTCGAAAATAAACCACAAAATACTTCTCAAAACAAAGCATTAGTGCTTGCTGTGGTCAAAATCATGGCCATTGCTGTACTAAACAATTTTAACAACCATCTTCTTCTACACATAAACTCACAAAGCCATTGCCTTCCTCTTAGCCTAAGCAAATTAATGAGCAAGTCTGAAATCACGACCTTTGATGCACCACACATCCTTTGCAACTTAAAACTGTAAACAACAGTATAGGTGGGTGGTCCAGTGTTACGAGTGATTTACATATTATACAGGAGACAGCAATCAGATTTCAATCTGGCTCGCTGAAGATGCACTGGTCTATTAAGTGTAAATGCATGTAATTAAAATCTTATCAGCGTACATTCCAGAGGTATTAAAACACCAAGAGTAAATGGAGTCTAAAAGGCTGGCTAACTATGTGTCTAAATACAAGTCACAAGTATCTGGAGACCCAGTAATACTTTAATAATCTGAACACTGGAGGTTGTAAAATTGTGCCACATGATTGAGTATAAAGTCCTCTGGAAAGTTTCTGAAAGTTATATGACATTGTATAAATTTTTTTTTATTTGTTTTTTTTTTGTAAATTAAATAACATTTGCCATGTGCAAAGGCTTGGGCACCTTTTTTAAATAAAAAGTCTTGAAAATGTTACAGAGTAAATGTGGCACATTATTATCTACCCCTGCACATGGAGTAAGTATCATTGTGATTACAAGAATAGTAATTACACAACCAAAATAAAATGCTGAATGATCTTATTCATGTGGTCTTTCTTTTATTAGAGTCATGAGAATACAAATATCACCCTTGTTTAAAATATTACATTGTAAGAATGAAATTGCAATTATATGGGCTGGAAGAGAAAATGATTTTACTACAATGAGCTTGAGTATTTTATTTCTATAGGCATGTTGGACAGACGAGGACTAATGAGCAGTATAACACTTTACACAGTCCAGACATGCAGTATGTGAAAGTCAGTGCAAAGATAAAGTTTCTATATGTAGCTACGGCCTTATGGCAATGTGCAGGGTTAGTGGGTTAACAAAGTCAATATGGTTCTATAAAGAAAGCCTGATCCTCCCCAGTGTTTGATCCTGAGCCCTGCAAAGTAACACGCACCATAGTTTCAGAACAATCTCCAGTTTTCCATTAACCATGATTAGTATGCCTTTTCTCTTTATATCTAGCATAAAATTAATCTTTACTGATCTTTCTTTCATTTATGAACCTACTGACCACATTATACGACATCAAACGGCAAGGCAAAAGTCTGAAATTGCAGAATTTACTGTATGGCTCTTCCTGTTAGATGTGGAGATTAAGTCAACTGAAAGTGACAGATAAAAGGCAGAAAGTTCTCTTCCTCTCAGATGAAAAGACTTCCCTATCTCTGACAGCCGATAGTCCCCAAGTGAGGAGAGTATGCATCCACTTCTTTAATCAGTACAGAGAGAGAGAGCGCACATGTGGATAGAGATTTAAGAGACGCAAATTAATTTCTATTTCAATCCGTAATATGTATATAAAATAGATCCAAAAATGATTTCAGCTACAGGACCTTTTTGACAGAGGTCCTTCATCAGCTGGGTGTCTTCAAAGTGCTTCTGATGTGGGAAGAAGGACATACAGTGTACACACACACACAAACACACACACACACACACACACATATATATATATATATAAACCTTTAATAAGAAGAAAATAAAATTAAATAAACAACCAAAAACCAATAGTCAAAGTGTGTGTGGTAATGCAAAAAACCCTGGTACTTTGGAGCAGAAAAATAAACTATTGGGTAATTTGTGTTTTCTTAAGTAGGTTGGCCAAAGTGAAATCAATATATCTGTCATTTTCTAAATGCCATAAGTATTCTGCAAGGAGGTCAGATCTCACAGAGCACTGTGTCCTTGATGCTGATTTTACATGAATGGTATTGGGTTTCCTTTTTGGGGTCCCACTTGCCCTACCCCTTCCCTGGAGAACTTAACGGAATGACCTTGTCTAGGCCTAGAGGTCTTGGTGAATTTTTGTTACAGAGAGGATCAGGTCCTCATTGCTTTGAGGAGGGATGTTTAAAATTTGCTTTTGGCTTGTGATTGGACAAGCATATAACGTGCTGTTTGTTTAAACTGCACTGGCCCTTCATAAGGTCTGATCAATGGAGGTCACAGCAGGTCATGCTGGGGTACTGTATATGATACAGAATGTTACATAAAGCCTGTTTAATTTATCTGGCTTAAACAGCTCTGCCCTGCCTTATTGAAGCTACGAGGATGAGTAAGAGGGTCGTAATGAATTACACAGAAGATACTAGCTTGTGCACCATATATTATGTCGTCTATATAAATAAAGCAATGTCAACTCAAATAAACCTCAATACTGAAGTTGAAGAAGAGCAGAAAATAAGGATTATACCAAATGAATGACTTACAAGTGCCCCTGCCTTATGGTATGCGGCACTAACAGGCACATTTTTTTGAACCTCCTCACACCTCCCTGCCTTTTTAGACAACACCTCAACAGAGGAAGCTCATGCTGTAGGCTATGTGTGGAGAGGGTTTAGAGGTTAACGCTTAAACAGACGGGGACAGTAATTAATAGCAGCAGCTTTCAGCACAATACAGTCACTATAGATAACACGGATAGGGCTCTCCTTTAGGACTAGTGTCAATGATGATGCCAGATCCATCACCATAGCTGCATTTTTATCCTCATGTATAAGAACAGACGGATAAGAATTATAACATGTATTTAAGTATCATTAATTCAATGCGATTATTAGATTTAATTCTACATTATGTCGATGATGTATAGATTATGTAGATGTATAAAGCATAACGTCTTACGAACCATGTACACCTTATACTGCCCAACATGTGGCTATATAAACAAATGTTTATCTACAAGTATGACATTTAATAAAATACAGTTGGCCCTCTCAGTGATAGGATGATGTGCCAATTTGTGAGGGCAAAAAATGTTATGTCTATGTTTCTTTATTTGCTTATTTTCTTAGGTTAAGGTTAAGGTCTTGATTAGGCGTAGTGGTGGTGCAGGTGTTAAGGTGCTGAACTACGGATGAGAAGGTCCCTGGTTCAAGTTCCAGCACTGCCAAGCTGCCGCTGTTGAATTCTTAATTCTGAATTGTACCTTTTAGAACTGTATCAGTTGTAAGTCGCTCTGAGCATCAGCTAAATTCTGTATATGTAAATGGCGGCACAGCAGTAGGATTATTGGTCTATTGACCAGAATGTTGAGGTTCATGTCCCATCCATGCCAAGCTCTTAAGTTTTGGGCACTGCTTTCCCTTATTTCTTTCGATTGTACCTTAAGATTGTATCAGATGTAAGTCACCTTGGATAACAGTCTATAATGTAAATGTAAATTACAATATCACTCTGTGTGTCTGTCTGTGTGCGTGTGTGTAGGTCAAGTTTATACTGTGAGGACATTGGTAGAAAAATCTGTTTTTTTTTTGCATTGTGGTGACATACAGTGGTGCTTGAAAGTTTGTGAATCCTTTAGAATGTTTCATATTTCTGCATAAATATCACACCAGATACTGAAAGTAAAGGTTCACATTCTTTTGCCACTCAATAATATGTAATATTGGATCATTTTCCTCAATAAATAAATGACCAAGTATAATATTTTTGTCTCATTTGTTTAACTGGGTTATCTTCATGTACTTTTAAGACTTGTGTGAAAATCTGATGATGTTTTAGGTCATATTTATGCAGAAATATAGAAAATTCTAAAGGGATCACAAACTTTCAAGCACCACTGTAGGGAAACTCTGTGAGTGAATGCTTGAGTCTGTCTGACAGAGTAAGTGAGTGTGTCTGTCTGTGATTGAGTCTGTCTATCTATTTGTGAGTGAGTGAGCCTGTCTCCCTGTCAAGTCAAGTCAAGTCAGATTTATTTATATAGCGCTTTTTACAATGGAGCATTGTCTCAAAGCAACTTTACAAGTTTAGATTATGTCCTAATAACTACGTCCAATCCCAAATTGAGCAAACCTAGGGCGACAGTGGCAAGGAAAAACTCCCTGAGTGTTATAGGAAGAAACCTTGGGAGGACCAAGACTCAAAAAGGGACCCAAACTCCTTGGGCGGCGTAGATGATAAATCTAAGAACGAAACTAAAGTCATGGAGTCATAGTTCGAATAAAATGTGAAATATGCAAATCGGCATTAAATGGCCCGGGTATGGTGGGGCTGGAGCTGATGACGGAAGCAGCTTGAGTGAAGCTGCAGCAGATGAACATCATGTGTGGGGCTGGAACTGTCTGTCTTCTTTTGAGTGTATGAGTCTTTCTGTCTGTCTGTGAATGAGTGAGTCTGGGAGTGTTACACAGTCAAGTATTCAGCTGATATGGGCAACCATGGGTACTCCAAGATCACAAACAGATTTTGCAACCCTGCATATAACCAGAGGGCAACACACACACACACACACACACACAGGAAATCAAAGGGTCACAACCAGATTGGTTTAAATAAGAGCCCGGCAGGTATCCAAGTGCACACATTCCCATTCAGGAAATTAAGGCCAAAATGGCAAAAACTGTTGACAGTATAGGTCTTGTTGATCTGTTCTGTCAATCACCTCCACACACACGCTCCTCTGAGATGGATTGTGTGTAGCCGTGGGTTTAATTTAGCTGTTTTATCCTTCTGCTTTCTGAATGTGTGAACACACTCGCACGCACAGTGGGTTGTCAGGGGAGAAATTACACGCTATGTGCAGAGAGAGTACTCCAGACTCCCACAGCACTGATAGATCGCACTCTTGTTCCAACAGCCGGTTCTCACATCACCGTTACCTGTTCATTCCTGTATGATGTCATTTATGGTGTTCATTCCCTTTTTTACTGTGTGCAGAGCTGTGGGAACTCAATAGGACGTGGGTGTTCCATGCTACGGAAGGGAGTCTGCAGCACTACACCATGTTGCTGGATGAGACTCAGGAGAGGCTGATTATTGGGGGAAAAGACATACTCTACTCTCTCAATCTGGACAGAGTCAGTGCATCACACAAAGAGGTAGGTGTGTGTGAATGCATCCACGGAATTACATGACTAAGAGCCACTGTAAAAAACACAGCTGTAAGAACAGGCCCAAACCCCATTGAACATGATCCACTCCAGAATTTGTATTGAATATATGGAAAGTAGGAGGCTATTTCCCATTTTCTGGAAGTGCGTTGTGTTCTAACTCAGAATATTACTAAATGGCTCTAAAACACTAGTGTTCTGACTCTTGGAAGTCACATAACAAAAAGAGACACAATTATATTTAAACCACGGATAGTAAAATATGTTATGTTCATGTTAGAAAACTCTAGTTTAAGTAAAGAATCATTCCTATGATATTTACATTTCCTGACTGTGATTGTTGTGTAATCAGTTGGCAAACGTTTCAATCACACCCATTTTCCAATGGCTTTGACCTTGATTTACAGGATATAGAGGGAATAGAAGAGAGTAATGTGGGAAAAGTCCTCATCATACCAGCATTTTATAAGTGTTGTGTAAAAAAATTATTCTTCATTTATCATTCATTCATTGTCATTCCTGCTTAATCCAATTCATGGTCACAAGCCAGAGCTACTGGCCTGACTGGCAGCACAGGGCACAATTAACCAACCCTAGAGGGTGCTGATCCATCAAGCAGCACATGCTTACACACTTGCTTACACTGGGAACCTTTAGATGCACCAATTGACCTAACATATGTCATTGAAATGTGCAAAGAAACCGGTGCACCTGGAGGTAACTCACCCAGTCATGGAGTAAACCTGCAAAGTCCACAGGCACCGGGCACTGTGAGGAGCTAGTGCTAACAGCTGAACCATGGTGCTGCCTTGTTTACCATCCAACTGCATCCACTTACAGTCTATTAGTTCTCCCACGAGTATTATTTTGATTCTGACACAGCTTTTCCTAATGTTTTTCTACACTCTGATTACCACATGCTCTCAAAAAGCACAAAGAAATAACAAACGCCTAGCAGCAATCATATATGTAAGAGGCACCCGATAATCAAAGTGGATGGGAGGAGGTTTCAGAATTTTGTACAAATGTGTAACCCACTGTTCTGTGAGTGGTCTTGCAACAAATAATAATAATGATAGGTGCTGTGCTTTGGAAGTACAGCAGTCTAATAAACTAGCCCATCATTGCTGGGACCTGGGTACGATATTTTGCAGTGTCTTCTGGCTGTCTTGGGCATTGCCTTCAGAAATGATTGACTGTATCTGAGTGAGGTGATAATGGTTGGGGGATCATCCACCAGTGCCACCACAGCAAACCTTACACAGCCCTCTAATGGCATCCCGTCTAGGACATGCTTCTGTGTTGGGGAAACCATGTTCTCCAGGACTAGGTCCAGGAGCACCTGAAATCTTGACCAGGAAAACGCATGGTTAAAAGTAATTAAAAGTCGTTTTAAATGAACTAGTAAAATAATAACATAATTTTTAAATACTGAAATGTCTGTTGTAGATATAGGCAATAGCATTTCAGTACACCCAAGTTTTAAATCAGTTTTATTGTATTTAAAACTTGTAAATGTACTTATTATTCAATGTATTCTAGTTTAATGTAATAAAAAAGATAAAACATTAAAATTGAATTTTTCAGTAAAACTGATGCTTTACTTTGGGTCATGCCATTTAAACAGTTAGCACAAAAGCTAAAGAAGTTTTAAATGTTGTTAGATAGACATATATGAACTGTTCGATATATGAGGTCTGCATGTCAAGTTTGGGCCAGTCTGAGAACCATTGTTCTAAAATATACTTCTACTACTATTACAAATACTAATACTACTACTACTAATAATAATAATAAATTTATAATTATTATATTGTTATTATTATTTATTATTTTTTTATTAGCAGACTCTTATCTAATTATTGTCTTAACATCAGTTGGCTAGTACCAGTTGATAAGCCTTTTGAAATCATGATGTAGGACTGTCATGTTGTAATCCATATGCAATCTTGAAATGTGATGATTTCACTGATTCATACAACAGTTAATCAACTACCTTGAGTGTCTGTTGGTTTTTCCATGATGGCAAGTTTATCATATGCATCGTCCATCACCTCAAGATGACTCACCACTAAAGTGTCTCAATAGTTTTGAGGGGTCTGTGAGCTGAGGTTGCCACAAATTCTTGGACCAAGTATTTGAGCAATGTTAAAACTATCTTAGTCCTGTGAAACAGAAGTGGACAACCACATCCTATATGTGTGACTTTTCCCATAAATGTGGTCATTATGGTGCCACCACTACCGTAACACAGCACGCAAACAAAGAAACCAGAATGCAAACATCTGGCCCTCCATGCAGTGACTCCAGAAACAAACGTGATATTGGGATATTATATGTAGGTTTCAAAACAAAAAATTGTGTATTTTGTCCAGCTGACTTTACTGATGCGGAGTGATTCTGTCTCTGTTTTAGATGGTGTCTCTTGTTTCTCTTGGCAAATTCCATAGCATCTGCACTATCACACAACACTTCACTCACTACTCACTTATGCAAGTTTTGGGTCTGTCTATGTTAGTGCTGTCAAACCATGAAAAAATTTCAGTCATGATAAAGTGAATTTGTTTTGAAAAGTTAAACACATATGAACATTTTTTCCCTTTACAAAGCACTACACAGCCATTTGAGCGTAAGCTTTGACCGAATACATTTAATACATTTTAATTTATTCATCATTTTTCCAATCATGTCTTATTTACTGCAGCACAACATTTCACTGTGACTCACTGCAAATACCTTGTTAATGAAAATTATTCATTTAATGAGGTACTTTTATGAGAAATAGCATATGCTAGCTGTTATCTCGTGTGCCATGTGACAGTGTGTTACTGCATTTATGTAACAAAATCCACTGCCGCAGACTCCAAAGTAAAGCTTCATAGCATATTGTCAGAAATAGTTTCCTTCCCTTACAAACTCTGTTCCCTACAGGCTAACAGGCTCTATATTGTATGTAGGGAATAGTGTATAGAGACCAGTTCAGTTACAGCACATGAGTATGGGTGACTCGTATGATTCGTTAACAGGTTATTAAAACATTAATTTTGACTGCTCTACTATGTAATATTTACTCGCTTATTCAGAATGAGCTTAAATAATGGAAAAAATCTAATTAGCATTTTCTTCCCCACTGAATGTAGTTTATAATTTGCCAGTAACTGACTGTTACCTTATCATAAATATGAATATAACAATGAATCATTTATACCTTGCATTCATGGAATGTTATTTGGTATGTTAGTCATGAAACAGGAGAAAACAGTATGGCTGTGTCAACGGAATGTGAAAAGGTTGCATTCAGCTCTGATATAAACAAATCAAGTCTAATTGGGATGTTTTCCCCATGCTTTTGAGCGCACTTGTTTGTACAGCTTTGGTTAGAAGGGCACAAATAGTGTTGCATTATGTACCTGCCTGTTAGCCTCAGAAGCTTAAATACCACACAGCCATGTTTCTGGATTTAATCGAACTTAATATGGAATGGGCGTTTGAAAACTCTGCTGCTCACAATTCAGGATTAACAACCCAATCATTCACATAACATTTGCTGCCAGGAAATCATCAGTGCACTCCACAGTTACCTGGGATGCTTTAACTTCCTGTCCTTCTGTCTTAGATTCACTGGGCTAGCTCTGAGGAGCAGATGGAGGATTGTCTCATGCAAGGCAGGGAGAAGGTAAGAATCATTTGCAATGTGTTAAGAAATAGGCTTGGCTTATCTTTAATGTGAACATGCTGCATTTCGTAAAGTCTATCTCTCTGTTTCCCAGCCGGAGTGTGCTAACTACATCAAGCTGATCCAACCCTTTAATAGCACCCACCTGCTAGCATGTGGGACTGGAGCATTCAGCCCAATGTGTGCCTACATTAGAGTCGGACGTGGACCAGAGGTACCTTCTGTATTCTGCAGATGAATTGAATCATGTATCCATTTCTGCATCCAGATGTCCTTAAAGTGGAAAATTGATGGAACAGAAGTTACAGATTTGGAACCAGATTACAGAAACAGACAACTTTGAGTCAAGATTTTATAAACACATTTTTTAGGTCATATTTAGGCACAAATGTTGAAGATCTAAAGCAAGCGGAACACAGATAGCAAAGAAAAGGCGTGAACAAGACACACAAACAAACAGCTAAATTGACATGAAATCAAGTACCGTATTTTTCGGACCATAAGGCGCACTTAAAATCCTTTAACTTTCTCAAAAATCGACAGTGCGCCTAAAAATGTGGTGCGTCTAATGTATGAATTAATTCTGGTTATGCTTTCTGACCTAGAACCAATTGTAGATGATACACGGCGCTCATAAATCTGTCAAAATGTTTTAGCACGGCTTTGGTAAGTTACGAAGCTTATGAAAAATTAGACAGGTGATCTATAATCACTGTTCATGTGACATATTAATAATACAATAAATTTAAATGCAAAACTAAAAGACAAATAGGACAAGTAAAGTCAAGTCACCTTTATTATATAGCGCTTTTGACAGTGGAGCATTGTATCAAAGCACCTTTCCAATTTTAGATTAGCTTCTAATATCCCAAATTGAGCAAGCCTATGGAAAGAGTGGCAAGGAAAAACTCCTTAATCATTATAAGCAAGAAATCTTGGGAACAAGCAAACATTTCAGGTTTGTCTTATAGCTCAGTGTGGGATTTAAAAAAAATCCCGGTGAAGAATTTGATTTGTGTACAAAACATTCAGGTTCATCGTTCAGAATTTTCCAGTACAATGAAAACTGTGTATGTGTAACACCATAATACTTCTTACTGTACAGTATAAATGGTAGTAACAGTACTGGTGGTGAGCTAACTAACTTTCAAGCAAGGATGTTATTTCATTTTCAACATAACATTTCATTTAAGTTAAAGTTATGATTATTCCATTATCATATTTTAATTTCTAATATCCAACATAATGAACTACAGTCCTAAACAAGAACGTCATGAATTGGACATGTTTAGCAAACAGACTTCTTGGTTCCTGTTATAGTCATTTGTTCATAAATGCCAAGTGTTACAGCAAGATTAGGAATCTTTAAAGTGATTTGACTGGAAATGTGAGTAATTATCCTGGTTTTCTCTTTTAAGACATATAGAGAAAACCCATGTGTACTGGTTAACTTCACGGAACTAAAGCAATCGTTTAAAGCTGGATTTCTGGTGACGAAAGGAAGCAGATGGTCAAGACTGTTTTCAACACCCCTGATTTTTGGACCACAGAATTGTTAGATGGTGTGTCTGAAACAGATGGGTGTAGCTGGAAGTGGAGTGGTGGTCAGTGAAATGCACTGGCTGTGGCCTTTAGTTGTCTCTTGTGAACATTAAGAAAACACGTGCTCTCGATTGGACTTGTTTTTCTCTGCTGGTGAACGTTAGTGACTCATGAGAAATGCAGTATTCCAATATTCCATGCACTAGAAAAACATGCTGGAATCTGTCCTTCAGCTTCTTTGTCGGTCTTCAGATGTGTTGCATTGTAAGAAATCTCTGATTAAATCCACCATAAATACAGCACTGAGGCTTTGCTAATTTACTTTTTAGCTTTGTGATACCGCATGTGAGCCTAAAAATAAAATTGGCTTGGGCTGAAGCAAAGCGTCGTACAATTTATCGCCAAAAGTAAGTGTGCACTTTCTAATTTGTGAGTTTGTTTATGTCCAATCACTGCTAACTTCTCCATGCAACCCCCATGAGCAATAGAGTGGGTCATACTGAAGAATTTACATAGATATTATAAGAATGGCACATTTCCAACAACTTTTTTTTTTTGCCAATTGTTTGTGAAATGGAAACATAAAGGAGCAACAGCAACTCAGCCATGAAGCGGTAGGCTACACAAGTTTACAACTTGTTGTAATACCCAATATCAAGTTCCAAAATGTCCCTGGAAGTAGCAAGTTTAAACATGTTTCATTGGCTTTGGTGGGTTGTATCACGTCACCACTGGTGCTCTGGAAGCATTTGAAATCACCTCAGTTTGGTGGATTCCAGTAGCCTGCTGAAATGCATAGTCCTAATTGTAATGATTGAAATAAGGGCCTATGGCTGTTTTCATGTTTTTGGCTAAATCTCTTGGCTGAAGTGAAGGAAATCTTAATTATAACTTTTAAGCAGCAACTGGGGAAAGCCCTTTCTATTCCAGCATTGCAATTCCCATTGCACAAAGCAATGTCTATAAATAGACTTTGCTGTGGAAGAACATATCTGGCATACACAGCAAACCCATTCCACACTAATTGTGGACCATCATCCAAAATCAGTGCCTGACCTTAGTGATGTCTCAATACCTGAATAGAAGCAAATTCCTTCAGTCATCTTGCAAAATCAAGCAGAACATCTTCCTATAAGTTTGGATGCTGCTCTCACAGCAAGTGAAAGACCATATCTATATTAGTATTCATAGACTTAGTTTGCCCTCATACTTTTGGCCATGAAGCATATACAATGCTGATTTTATCTAGAATCCTCTTAAGCCTATGTTGCTCAGCGTGAGCATTAGAGAGAACAAGAATTTTATCAGAGGTAACATGACTCCTGGACTGATCCAACAGGCTTGGACTAATCCACCAAGCTTAATGTAGACAGCTAGAACTGTCTTCAGACATGCAGCTGGGTCTTGCAAAGAGTTTGTTTAGATCTGAGTGATGGGATGTTTTATCATCCGCACTCTGTTCAAATTCGTGACTAAACAGTCAGACAACCTAAAAACAAACAGTCTCATCTTCTGTGGAGAGCCCTGGCTAAATTACAGAGTGGGTAATCACAGAGGTTGGAGGTTTGAGATAGTTTTATGTTTAAAAGAAACATAAAAGCCCAAAGAGTGAAAAAAATATATGTTGGAGACCTCAGGCTGGTCTAAACCATGTTTATACAGTCATTGTTTTGGGTTGTGTTGTTTTGTGCTGTGTTGCACCTTCAACTATGTTTAAACATGTATGGGTAATATAGGGAAAATCGTGCTCACATGATCTGGGTTACAATAACCACACCTGGAAAGAGTGGTAGAGTAGTCTGGTGCAAAGTATCCCAAGAACTTTTTTAAACAATATGTCAACTTGACATGCAAAATACATTGATTAACCTTGTGTGAAATCCTCATATGGAATACACCAATCGTTCAGTTTATTTATTGCCTTTAAAATGCATGTCTTCAGCATATCATAACTGACTTTACTGCAATGGGTGTATAAATCATTATCATTTCTAACACCAAATACTATTCAGATGACTGAAGTGACTTAGTGACTGTAGACATTCTGGTTCTTGCTATGAAAATATTATATAAAATTAAGTCATTTTACTAGGGTTTGCTCACTGTTGCAGCAGGTATTTGGCCTTGGATTTTGCTATCCATGCAATCTTTAGATCATAATTTTAAACCAATAACCATAGTCCGAAAAGCCCTGTAATGTACCTTACTATACTGGAACTGTTGACTGGCTGATGAATATGATGCTGCTCTTTCAAACCACTTCTTCCTTCTTGTATATTTTAGCTTCAGTAATCTGTCAGAAATGGTCAGGTAAAAAAACAAAAAAACAATTACTGGTAAACCTGTGGATGGTTTGCTTGTTTGATTTATCTATTGTCACTTTCAGCAACAATGGCTAGTTAAAGACAGACACTGACTACACTGATATACAAGGTTACATCAAAACTCATACATACTCAGATCATCCCGGTTTAGTGTAATCAATTAACCTAATGCGTGACTTTGGACTGTGGGAGGACACAGGAGCACCCGGAGTAAACCCATGTGGACTTGGGGAGGACATGCTAACTCCAAAAAGTATAGCATGCAATAGCATCTGCTATCAGGATTAACACTTTCATAAATGAAAGACTGACTTCTATTAGTAAGGTATGCATTCTTGAATGAAATTTGACTGGGTTTTTTTATAATCAATCCAATAAATAGCGGAATTTACTATATGCTTCCTGTGTTAAGACCTTTAAACTACAGTGGAGTTTCTCATGCTTGATGCTTTGGAAGGAAATTACAAGTTTGCCTTTGGCTTGTGGTGAGGGGCAGGAGATCAGAGCGAGGATAATTAGAGGAGGCAGGTTTCAGCAGGGCACCTGATAACCCTGCGCTTAGCTGCAGGCAAGCGCTAAACCCTTCAGGCAGAGAGAAAAAGCCAGAGACAATGTATTGCTGAAGGATAAAGGCGTCTACATTCAAAACATCCTAAACCAGATGGATATAAACACGTGCGTGCACACACTCACACTTAATACATAGCACAAGCTCACACTCACACACACAGACAGAGTGACACCAAAGAGGAGTTGCTGATGGGGTGATAAGGTGCAGATGTGCATGTGATGACAAGAGAGAGCGATCCAAAAGTAGACACAGAACAGAGCCGGAGTGAGAGGGAAACTCAGGGGCGCACACACACACACACACATACACACACACACACACACACACACACACACACACACACACACACACACACACACACACACACACACACATCCTAAAATGCTTCCTGATAAGCCTGGTTTTTATCATCAAATATACATACTAGCACTGGGACCTTCTGTTCACATTACAAATCTGTTTTTTTCCCCACATGAGACATAGATTTGTCTTTTCATGATTGTGTGGACAAAGAAATTCTTACTGAATCTGGCATTTTGATCTGAATCACTTTCATTTTGTGTTATAGCTACAGAAATGGGAATTCATACTACTTTTACATCATGCTAACCTGTCATGTAATGTGCACTCAATGAATATTTTATTAGAAAATCCTCTTCACCTGCACATGCATGACATAAACTAATTAGCCAATACTGTGGCAGCAGTAAAATGCATAAATAGTAAAGATACAGACCAGCAGCAGATTCAGGTAAAGTTCACATCCACCATCACAATGGGGAAAATTGTGATCTCAGTGATTTTGACCGTTCCATGATTGCTGGTGCCAGATGGGCTGGTTTGAGTATTTCTATAAATACTAATCTAAGGGGGCTTTCATGCACATGAGCCTGAAATTACAGAATTAATTAAAAAACATAAATTAAGTGGTATTTCTGTGAATGCAAATGTCTGGTTGATGAGATAGGTCAAGGTGCCAAGGTGCCAAGCTGCCACTGTTGGGTCCTTGAGCAAGACCCTTAACCCACAATTGCTTGGATTGTAAGATTGCATAACTTAAAAGCAATTCAGAACACATCAAATTTGAGGCATATGAGTTGCAAAAGCAGGTTTCACTTGTGTCAATCAAGAACAGAAAGCTGAGGCTGTAGTCGGTACAGGCTAAAAAAAACTGGACAGGTGAAGACTGAACAAACTGGTCTGATGATGGTAGATCAGAATTTGGCACCAATAGCATGAATCCATGCATTGTGTCAAAAGTCCAGGCTGGAGGAGGTGGAGTAATGCGCTAGGGAAAGTATTCATGGCATTCATGGCATGCAATTGGCCCATTAATAACAGTCAATCATACAGTGGTGCTTGAAAGTTTGTGAACTCTTTAGAATTTTCTATATTTTGGCATAAATATGACCTAAAACATCATCAGATTTTCACACAAGTCCTAAAAGTAGATAAAGAGAACCCAGTTAAACAAATGAGACATTATACTTGGTCATTCATTTGTTGAGGAAAATGATCCAATATTACATATTAGTGAGTGGCAAAAGTATGTGAACCTATAGAGTTGGCAGTTAATTTGAAGGTGTGAGTGGAGAGAGGTCTGTAATTTTCATCAGAGTTACAGTTCAACTATGAGAGACAAAAAAAAATCCAGGAAATCACATTGTAGGATTTTTAAATAATTTAATTGTAAATTATGGTGAAAAATAAGTATTTGGTCAAAAAATTTGGTTCAACTCAATACTTCAGTAAGTCTTCACCAGGTTTGCACACACTGTAGCTGGTATTTTGGCCCATTCCTCCATGCAGATCTCCTCTAGAGCAGTGATGTTTTGGGGCATCACAGACTTTCAACTCCCTTCACACATTTTCTATGGGGCTGAGGTCTGGAGACTGGCTAGGCTACTCCAGGACCTTGAAATGCTTTTTACGGAGCCACTACTTCGTTGCCCAAGTGGTGTGTTTGGGATCATTGTCATGCTGGCAGACCCAGCCACATTCCATCTTCAATGCTCTCACTGATGAAAGGAGGTTTTGGCTTATTAAAATCTCACAATACATGGCCCCGTTCATTCTTCCTTAACACGGAATCAGTTGCTGTCCCCTTTGCAGAAAAACAGCCCCCAAAGCAAGAGGTTTCCACGCCATGCCTCACAGTAGGGATAGGACACAACTCAGAATTCTTCTTCCTCTCTAAACACGGCGAGTTGAGTTGTTTTCAAAAAGTTCTATTTTGCGTTCATCTGACAACATTGATATTCTAACAATCTTCTCTGGATAAATCAACATGACTCTTCTGTGCAAACTTCCCGATGGGCCCCCTGGACTTGTTACTGCGTTTAAGCAGGGGGATACACCTGGCACTGCAGGATCGAGTCCTCTGGCGTTAGTGTGTTACTGATGGTAGCCTTTTTTACTTTGAGTCCAGCTCTCTGAACAGCTTATTCATCAAGTCCCTACGTGTTAGTTCTGGGGATTTTGTTCTCACCGACTTCTCATGATCATTTTGACCCCATGGGATGGTGAGATCTGTGTGAGGCCACAGATCGAGGTGATTTATTCACACAACATGCTTGCCTATTGTAAGATTCACTCTTCCCAGCCTGCTGCAGTTCTACAATTTTCTTCCTGGTGTCCTTCGACAGTCTTTCTCTTGACCTGATTGAGTTTGGAGTCTGACTGTGTGAGGATGTGGACAGGTTTCTATTATACAGATAACGAGGTCAAACATGTGCCATTAATACAGGTAACGAGTGGAGGACAGAAGAGCTTCTTAAAGAAGAAGTTACAGGTCTGTGAGAGCCAGAAGTCTTGCTTGTTTGTGGGCGACCAAATACTTATTTTCTACTATGATTTACAATTAAATTTACAATTAAATTCTTTAACAAAGTGATTTCCTGGATTTTTTTTTCTCATTTTATCTTTCATAGTTGAAATGTACCTATGATGAAAATTACAGACCTCTCTAATCTTTTTAAGTTGGAGAACTTGCGCAATCAGTGGTTGACTAAATACTTTTTTGCCCCACTGTAGATAGATCTGACAGAGGGTCACACCAGATACTGAAAGCAAAGGTTCACATACTTTTGCCACTCATTAATATGTAATATTGCATAACTTCCTTCAATAAATAATTGACCAAGTATAATATTTTTGGCTCTTCTGTTTAACTGGGTTCTCTTTATCTACTTTAGGACTTGTGTGAAAATCTGATAAAGTTTTAGGTCATATTTATGCAGAAATATAGAACATTCTAAAGGGTCCACAAACTTTCAAGCACCACTGTAGTTGGAATGCCATAATCAATATGAGTATTGCTGCTAACCATCTTCCAATGGTTATTTGCAGTATGCCAATGTCACACAGCAAATGGCATCTCAGACTGGCTTTCATAAACATGACAATGAGTTTATTGTTCTTCAGTGGCCTTTGAAATCAATGGATTTGAATCCAATAGGCCACCTTTGGGATGTGCAGAGCAGGAGATATGTGGTACAAAATAGTGCACCTGAAAAAGGACCAAAGAAGAGCTTGGGGAGTGTAAATCTATGAGAATTACATCCATGTGTTTCCACATTCTTGTAAAATTTCTAAGGAATTGTAAATACCTGACAGATTTAGTATATCAATGCACTTACATTTCAGGTAGTCTCTATTTTATAGTTTCACACAGAGACAGCAAACAATGCTTGTTAAGTTTGGCTAGACGTTTTTGAAGATCCAAGCACATGAGGCAAGAATTCGAAAAAAAAGTTGCAGGTTTAAAACTCTTGCAGTATGCAGACATGCTCAGAACACTAGTGAATGTCATTCACTGAAAAATCAGACAGGCTGGCCTAAATGCTGTCCTTTGATGTTGAAATTCATGAAATGAAGTCATCCGTGTCACTAGTAGGGAAATGCACACCACGACTGACTTACGCCAAGGACTACAGAGACTACAGCTTCCCGAGAATACAACTTCCAGCATGCAGGGTCACCTGAGTACTGATCGGGAACACCTGGATACGATCAAAGCACCTATAAAGAGTCTAGTTGATGCAAAGTGTTATGTCAGGTAGTCAGAAGGCTGAGACGCAAGCAAGTGCAGCTGAAATACTTTACTGGCAGTACCAAGTGGCTGGCAAACAATTCCAAAACACAATCCAGGAGACATCGTCGATAACCGAGCAAGGGTACAGCAAGGTGAAATCGGACTATCACAGCCAGAAGCAGAAACAAAAGTAGTAAACGGAGAACAATGGTCAAAATACAGCCAGGCCCAATAGTATATATGATTGCTTGGTATTGCTAGGCATGAGTACATTAGATGAATACTTCACATTGGTTGTCACGAGCTGGACCTCTTTATAGGTGCTTTGAGGTGTTCCTGATCAGTACTCAGGTAACCCTGCATGCTGGAAGTTGTAGTCTCGGGACTTCATGTCTGTAGTCCTTGGCGTGATGTTAGCCGTGGTGTGCATTTCCATGACAGCATCCCATAAATAAAGAATGCATTTATTACAACCCCTTTACTTATTTTAATTGTTATTTAGCCCAAACACGTCTTGCATGTAGTACAATTGTATTAAACAACACAAAGTCTCCTCGTGTGTATTAGGTCATTTTTCTTGCACATAATTTTGTATATTCAAGTTATTCCAGGAATATGACCTGTCTGCACTGGTAGATAATATGAACAACCTAATAAAAACTGAATTTCAGCAACCACTTCACATTTAGGTTTTTAATAGCCAGTGTGATACCTCATCCACCCTTCATCTCTGCACTCTCTGCGTTCTATTTTTTAAGCAAGCCATATGTTCATTAGCTTCCCACATATTTCCATATTCATCCCCTTATCATTTGGCCTTATACACATCCCTTCCGTTCCAGACCATAACTTAGTCATTAGTCACCCTTTTAGATGCATTCCTCTCACAAACATACCCACACACAGATGCACAATATTGGCACAGGCATATATCGTGACGTAAAATGCAAAATAAGTCATAAACCACTCTTACATAGGCAACCAGTCATAGAGTTGTAGTCTTAATATGTATAAGGTTAGGGTTAGGATCTCTATTTATATGTAAGTGTCTTAACTACAGGCCATATGCCTTAGAAATGTGAACCAGGGGTGTGTGTGTGTGTGTGTGTGTGTGTGTGTGTTTTTGTCAATATTTCCCTAAAGAATACTGGTAGTGGTCATGCTTATGATCCGCATGATTGTTACTTCCATGATATTGCTTCTTATTCTAACACTGTCGTACACGTGATGTTTATTTTAATCGTTGTTGTCCTGAAAATGTATAAAAATGGAGTCACAGTAGGTATTCGCATCAGGCCCACGTACCACTTCTGTTTTTAGACGTTAGTTTTCCTTCTTAGCCAAGGCCTTAGCTTAAATAGAGAAATTAGCTGAAAAAAAATCATAAGCAAAAACTAATTTAGCCACATAAAGAGTGTGTAATTATTTAGATGTACTTGGTTGGATCCTAAATCAGCAATTGTGTGCTTTCCTTACTTTTTTAGATAAATTAGCCTGGTTGCAATAGTGCAAAGCTAATCTCATAAGTGCAAGAACTGTGCTAGACTAGTGATTATGATACTGGACTATAGCCCAAAAGGTCCAGGATTCAAATAGTACCTTTGCCACGCCACTGTTGGGTCACTGACCAAGACCTTTAACCCACAATTGCTTGGATTGTAAGATAAGGGCATCTGCTAAATGTAAATGTCTCTTTTAGCTATCATGTTTATAACGATGATACACATTCATGCACCACCAGTCCATCACTCAGGACTTCGAATGGGTCTCTACTGCAGCACCAGGGGATGCTGCCCCATCCAGCTGTCTCTCTTGCAGTCACAGAAGGCTCTGGTGAGACTCTAACCTGGGTCATGGTGATGGTGTGGACAAGTCTTAGGCCACCATTAGATTTGTTGTTGTAGCTATAATATAACATTCAAATTTGGATTTGTCACTCCATAATACTCTTTTCCACTGATCTTCATACAAATATTTGTGAACTTTAGCATATCTTAGCGTTTTCACCCTGTTCCCCATCTGAAAAAAGTGGTTCCTTGGCTGATACCATTCCAAAAAGAACATTCCTAATCAAGGTTCTTCTGACTGTAGAAGAGTCAAATTCACATCCCGATGAAGCTATTGATCGAGTCTAAGGGGAGGTCATACAGTAAATACTTGCCATTGTGGTCTATAGAAACAGGGTTTTTTATCTGATTTTTAAATATATATATTTTATTACTGCATACACATTTCCTGTATTTTCATATTCTAATAGAGAGAGTGAGAAATACTATATATGGTCATTATATCTAATCTAATGGTAGCCTAAAACTTTTGCAAAGTACTGTAGTTCTCATTTGGTGTATGTCGTGTGCTACAGTTATCTGCCCACTAGGCAATGATATAGATAATGATGGCTACTTGACTTGTCTCCGGCGCCTACAGTAGTTCGCCCACTTTTTAGGTACATTAGTCCAGTACAAAACTAAAAACACCAACCGACATGGATAGTTCAATAAATCCTATCTGTATGAATACATGCAAAATGAAGCTCTTCTAGTAATATATCCATGCATCCACTGAACAAATGAACATTCACTTTTTCTTTCACAGCCCCATGTTTCACTCCCCTGAAAAAATAGTTAGCTAACAATAAATGGTAACTAGTCAATATTAACCGACCTGTATGATAAACTAGTATGATAGTAGAGTGGCAATAATACTGTATATTCAACTCGACAAAGAATAGTTCTTGCTTGGAGTCTGTGGACAAAGTAGTGTAACTTAAACGCAGTTGCTTGACCCCCAGATACTGATATATGAAAGTAATCTTTATTCCAGAAATTGCAGTGTAGGAGGGCATGTTGAGGTTATGTTTTATTGTACTGTATTGAATTGATGTATCGCTATTGTCTACTACTTTCCTATAAAATGCCTATTTCATGGTCCAGTTGTTCACTCGGAGGCTGTATTATCCTCCATCCTGAAAATGAACTCTGCAAGTGATGGATTGGTAGCCTAATATGTCCTGATAGTGACAGTGTGAATAGATTAGGATATGTGATAGACTGTTATAAAGCTGACAGAGTGATTGATGCTTTTCTCTCTGTGATGTACTGAAGGCACTGATAAGGATGGCTTGTAGCCATTTGCCACAAACCACATCAAACCAAGGCCAATCAGATAAAATAATATAGAGTTTATTGCTTTAGGTTGCTGTTGTATAGCTGAAATGGTTCATTCTCAGAATACAAAATGCTAATAATATATCATAAAGAAGTATTCTATAATAAGTAAGTAGATTGTTGTATGTTTAAATTAAAATCTCTAAATTAATATTTCTTTTTCGATTTCCTTGTTTTCTTTATCGATGATTCCAATGATTCATTCACAGTGCCATTTTGTTGTTAAATCGTCAAGAATTCTAAAAGCCCTATGGTGTGTGTTTCAGCAGGAAGGAGTGTTTAAGCTGGAGTCTGACCATATACAGAGTGGCAGAGGGAGATCCCCATTCCATCCCAACAGCCCCACCACCTCCACTGTGTCAAGTAAGAACCTGCTAACAAAGCTGAGAGTTTGGTACATTCAGTTTAGCATGAAGCAGTTTTTAAAACCAGGATTCCAATTCTGGTTCACCAGAAAGCCGTGGTCTGTACTTGCTTCAGTGTAACTCATGCATAATGGAACTATAACAATTTCTTGATATATGGAGTGAATAAATTATTCAAGTACTGTACAATTGACTTTAACTCATTAGAATGAGCCTTTAAAGTGGTACCTCAGTTCCTGCCGTTAATTCGTTCCAGAAGGCTTGTCGAGAACCGAAAATGACGAGTACCAAGCAATGTTTTCCCATAAGGAACGTAAGGTCCAGACCCCCAGAAAATCCACACTGTATAATTCACTATATGCATTAATCAAGTTATATTGTACAGGTGCTTCCTGAATTACGATGGGGATATGTTCCAACAAATCCATCATAAGTTAAATGAGTTTAAAGAGTGTTTGGTAGAGCAGACTATACTGTATATAGTGGAGCCTATGATAAGTAATGATAAGTAAGTCACTGTTTAAAACACTTACATTAACCTACAGATGGGCAAAATCATGAATACAAAGCTTATTTTATAATTTAGTGTTGAAAAATATCATGTGATTTAGTGAGTAATGGATTGAAAGTGAAAAGTCAAAGCGAACTCTTTTGATGAACTCAGTGCGCTAACATAGCTGCTAAGCTAACTGTAGCCTGTTCGTTTCGGTTTGCTTTCGGTTGGCTGTAATCTCTAATCTTTTTAGGACCCATTGGGACATATTTGCACAAAGAATACAGTACTGTAGATGCAAAAAAATTAAGAAAAACATAATAAACACAGCAGAGTAAGGGCTGAGCAACACAGTGAGCAAGGACTATTGTGAATCTGAACCACTGAATCACTGTGTATTGAATCGTGACTTCTGAATCATGAATTGTGAATTAAGTTTCTTTTGAAACGAGTCAGCCAGCTCAACTAGTACAAGTTTAAGCGCTGAGTACCAAGCAAACAATGAGAACCGAGACAGATTTTTCTAGTCAAAATGCTCTGAGGTAGTTGAGAGGTACCACTGTATATGAGTAAATAAGCAAGCACTATGGACTGACTTTCTGATGTAATAGATATTTACCTCAACAACAACTGGAATGTAAGTTTTTAACAATTGATTTGGACTTCATAATGAATGTCTGTATGAAAACAAACACGCAGTGATGAAACCACATCAGGAGCAAAGTCAAGTAGAAAGATAAACTGTTTCTACATTCAACTCTGCACATTGTTTACATATACTGTATATATATATATTTTAATATTACTCATTCAAATTAGTGAATTAGTCATCTGTTGTCATGGCTATTGAATGACTCCAAATGGTGCCAAATCCACAGGATATTGGCATTGACTGGTGAAAAGTGTGGAATGATTCCAAATGAGGAATGCTGTAAGCTGCATCCATAGAGAGAACATGATAAACAAAGTGTTTGGAATGACAACCCTACCAAATCCGCTGAATGTTGGGATTTGATATGTCCCATCACCTGTAATGAGGCTTTAATGGCAAATCTGTCAGTGGGTGCAGCCAAGCCTGTAATTTTGAAGCCTGCAGTTGCTTGAGGAAGATTTGTAGTGAAAGTCTAATGGATGTGTCCTAGGTTTCCAAGTTTTAAGTGTGAAAGGGCACATAAAATGCAAAACTCTCTCTCTGACTCATTCGCACCCCTCCTCCCTACCTATCTATCTATCCCCTCCAAAGGCGTGAGTGCTCTCAGCCTCCACAAAGAGAGCTGTGTGTTTCCAGCCTCAGGCTGTCAGTATGAAGTCTATTCAGCTATTCAGCATTTTTACCTCTACTGATTTCACACACAAGCACTTCAAGTCACTTCCATCAGCTCACTCAGAATGAGCTCAGTGATTAACGCAAGGATGAGAGTGGGATAAATTAGGAAATGAGAAGAACAATGAGACCTTCCCCCTCATGCTGACTCCATAGCCAAAAAGCCCTTTATGGTATTGTCAAGTCACTCAGTTTACAGCACTTAAGATCTTGAGACTTTAGATCTATCACTTCTGAGACCGCTGATGCAGATGCGAAATTTAAGACATTATATGTGCTGACAGAGCTTATCACACAACAGGTGGCGTTTTATTGTGAGTGTTTCTTTTAGGACGTAATTTAGCTGCCCCCTAGTGGTAGATTAAAGAGTAGCAACAGGGTCTACAGTATGGTATATTACTATAACTAACGCTCTTTTTTCAGGGAAACCTAAATTGTAATGGAGGTACCAGCAATAACAGTCGTTAATTTTCATTATTAGCTTCATCCTGATAATGGGGTTTTAGCTGATCCTGTCCACCAGGCGGGAATACACCCTGGACAAGGCGGCAGTCCTGACACTTACACATCCACTTACTCACATTTAGGGGACACTTAAGAACAGCCAAAATTAGTTCTGTCCAGCAACTTTGTGAATGGCATCTTTTGTGCTTTGGATCAACAGGCGGTCAGCTGTTTGTAGGACTATACAATGATTACTGGGAGAATGATGCAGCTCTGTATCGACTTGGAAGCCAAAGCTACACAAGAACAGAAGTGGGAGACAGACAGCAGCTGAATGGTAAGAGGAATTAAACAAAATTATCATATTAATGCACCATCTATTCAAAATCATCCATTCACAAACATGCACGTCCTTGTTCACACTCAATGTTGTACAGTCAGAAATCTAGACAACCCTGTTAACCAGTTCAAAGGTCCTATCAAGACAAGTTATTAAATAATAGCCATAAACTTCATTTAAGTATGTATTGTTACTTTAATAATGACACAAGTACAGTAGATATAATAAACTAAAATAAAACATCAGTATATGATTAAGAGTTACACAGATTTATACAAGTAACATTGCACAATGTTGTATCTCCAGAAATATACTGGAACTCATATTATTGTAGAATATAGTACATCTTTTCAGTGGGCTCCAACTTTGTGTCATGTATTATTGATACCCTGCACCTTCCAAACCCTTCTTCAACCATACCCACATTGTAGACAAATTAACCTCTGTTATGAGGTTTGACTGAACACCTCAGTAACCCTCAGTATGACACATTCAACTTTCCCACCTTCCCAACAAGTCAGTTTGTCATTTTTCTGTCTTGACAATTTAACACAAAATTCTTAAAGAAATTGTAAACTTTGAAGTGGCTTGTTCAGAGACCTGGCCATTTTAAGGCTGAACTATAATGCCAAGAGTGAGCTTATGGTCTACTCACAGTAATGTTCCACAGTAAGTTAGTGAAACACCCTGGAAAATTGAAGACTATTGTACCAACAAAGGTGAAAAACTTAATGGTTTTTGATGTATTCTTGGGTGTTCAAGAGGTTTTGGCTATATAGTGTCATTTTGAAACCACAATACACCAGGTCCCTCAAAAACCACAATGAAGTGGCACAGATAACCAGACCAAAATCTACTTACACGACCCATGGGAACATCGATTCACACTAAACATCTAATACAACCCCAAATCAGAAAAGTTGGGACAGTATGGAAAATACAAATAAAATATAAATGTAAAGCTTCTTATATTTACTTTGACAATCATTGCAGACAGTATGAATCCAAGATTTGTCCTTGTCTGGTGAACTTCATTTCATTTGTAAATATAGATCCATTCCTGCATTTCAGCCTACAGCACATTCCACATAAAGCTGGGATGGTAAAGTATTTGCCACTTTGTAATGTTGCCAATCCTTGTCACAACACATAAAATATGTTTTAGCACCAAGAATACCAAGAAATGAAGTGTTTCAGGTGTCATGTTGTCCCATTCTTTCTGCAAACATGTCTTCAGTTGTGCAACAGTACATTTGTCACTGTAACATTTTTTTGCTTCAAAATTCTCCACAAACACTCTCCATTGTGGAACAGGTCAGAACTACAGGCAGACCAGTACAGTACCTCTACCCTCTTATTGCATAGCCATGCCTGTGTAATATGTGCAGCATTGCAGTGTCTTGTTGAAAAATGCATGAGACAGCCATAGTAAATCACCTTTGTCAAGGGCACTGACACAACACCATCCCATGACAGACCCTGGATTTTGGACTTTTTGCTGGTTACAATTTGAATGGTCCCTTTGGTCTGCAGCACACAGCAGATTACGCAAGGATTATGGATTCCATTCTTTGTCCAATAAATGTCAGCATTTTGAAAGTGGTGGCATATGGATTGAAGAAGATATTTTAGGCTTCTCTATGAAATGCGAATTTGTTATAAGCATTACAGATGAATATTCACTCTGTGTTTTATTCTGATGTATTACTCATTATTAATTTGCTAAACTTTTTCATGCTAGTTTCATGATTGCTTCAGAATGGGCCTCACCAAAATCATGCAGGGCAGGTTTTTCACAGAGCTGAAAGGGTATTAAGGGGGTACTCACAAGAGGCAATTTGTACTCCACTCGGGCGCGATTGACCCCCAAAGCGTGGTTTGTTTCACTAGTGTGATCGCTCCAAATCATGCTGGGGTGCAGTACACTGAACCGCGATAGCTTGAAGAGGAGGGCTCGAGCGCGGTTCAGTGGACTCGAGCACGGCAACATAGCCTCAGCTACCTCCTTAAAAATCTTCTTATACATGCAGCACGAGAAGCCAAAAATCAGTGCGTCGCATAATCAGTACAATTGTTATAAGGCTTATGAGAGGGCTGTGTGTCAGCGCACCCAAAATGAAACCAAAAAATAGTAAGTACTACCACATAGTAAGTACTTCCATGGTATCCGCTGTGCTGTGCGAGTCCGTCTTATAGCCTATATGCAGCACGAGAAGCCTAAAATCACTGCATTGCATAATAAATGCATTTATTATAAGGCTTATGATAGGGGCTGTGTCTCAGCGTGCCCAAGACGAAACACAAAAAGGCGCAAAAGGCTCACTTCACCACCATTCAAGACAACCGGGCACAGTGTGAGTACGCCCCAGATGCTCTTTCTATCGCGGACACACATTACACAGTGATCTTGGGAAAAAGAGAGTAATCACCACATGGAGTAACATTTAGATATCAATCAACATTAATGAACAGGCCTGATGTTTGGGTTTGGAGTAAGAAGCAGTGTCATGCTGTGAGCTTGTTTAATGTTGGCTTAGGCCTTCTGCCAAACAGACGATCTGAGTATTAATAGAGTTTGCTGAACGAGCTTTGTTGATAACACAGTTTATTTTCATTAACCAGAGAAATCAGGCAAAGCTACCATCCCTGTCTTTCTACTCATGCCTCGGTATGTGTTTGGCTGCATGTGTGTGAGCATACCACAGAGGGACGTTGTATGTGTGAGAATAAAGAAGCATAGTGCTCACCTGTAGGGGGTCTCTTACTGTCAGAACCTCCTAGTGTGTGCCATTAATCTTCTACAGAGAAGCAGAAAGGCATGCGTGACAGGCATCATCCATCTATGCCCACTCTGTCCAAAACAGACCCATCAGATCTCTCTGAAATATGGTCGAACACACTCAAAAACAGATCCACTGCACCCCACGGTCATCATACATCAGTCGAAAACTGAGATCTGTGGAAACCGCTGCCATGCGTGCACATGTGTGAGGTGATGTACTGTGTAAATCATGTTAACTGGGGGTGAAGTGTGTTCAGCCTGAGCTACGATAACCAAAATTATTCAGTAAATGCATTTGTTGGAGTAAAAACGTCACAGTAACACTCTGCATTTGAAATATTTATTGGAAAGCTTTCCTGTTTCCTCTTGTAGTGTTTATATTACCAAGACTCACAGCTTACTTGTGAAATGATTGTGATTCATTGAGTGGCACCATTTTAGCATTCGTTTAACATCAAGTAGAAAATACTATAAACATTGTCTAATGCGGAAGATGATTTTAGGCTGGATTGTTACACATTTCTCCTTTATGTATGCTTAAAAAGTGTAAGTTACAAAAAATGCAGCTAATACAATCTATCTTTGGGCTCTGCATCCATGGTCTCGACATGCTGTGGACTGAAAATAATCTACAGAAAGAAATGCAGTACTTCTAAAAATTAAAAATGAGATTGGACATCCATATGATGGCGTTCTATATGCTGTAGCCTTCTAAAATTTCAAAGATCATCCGTCTCTTCAGCAGTCTTTTGAGCATAGTTTGCTTCACATCCATTTAAGATCCTAGAGTGACTCTGTGTATCGGACTACATAATGCTTATACATATATTTTACATTATTTTATTTGAACTACCACTATAAGACTAGAATTAGATAAATTAGTTTCATTCTTACATTTATCATCTACGCCACCCAAGGAGGTTGGGTCCCTATTTGAGTTTTGGTCCTCCCAAGGTTTCTACCTCATAATGCTTAGGGAGTTTTTCCTTGACACTGTCGCCCTAGGCTTGCCCAATTTGCGATTGGCCGTAGATATTAGAAGATAATCTAAAATTGCAAACTTGCTTTGAGACAATGCTCCATTGTAAAAAGCGCTATATAAATAAATCTGACTTGACATCATGTTTATTTTTATGTACATGCTCATTTACATGTATAGAATTGTTTTTCTCATTATTCTCAACATTTTAACAGTGTAACAGCTATTCACATAGCATTACATAGTCTTATGAATTAAACATAATATCGAGAGATGAATATATCTCTGTAGCATATGGAGGATGTCCATAAATTATATTCAAATACACTACGACATTTTATGTAGGGGACTTGAGCACTCGCAGATTTTGGTATTCGCTTGGAGACCTGGTTTGGACACCGTATATAAGTCACAAGAAATATAATGTATAATTGATGGAATAGCCTTATACTATATAGTGTGCATTAGCAATACTTTATTTAATAATGTCACATTCTGTATGATTCTGTTATTAATTTGACAAATACAATACATCAAAGAGCAGCAAGGCTACCACATTACTACTAGATAACATTGTTGTTTTCCTAGCAATTGAGTTAAATTCAATATTATTTAGCTAATGCTTTTAACATTACACATTGTCACAAAGCATCTATACAAATAGCCAATTCTAGACCCAATGAAGTAGCCAGATACAACAGTTGCAAGGTAAAACATGAGGAGCATAAGAAAAACAACAAGAAAGTAAATGTGGTGGTTTAGCCGTTAAGGTACTAAACTGTAAACCCAAAGATTCAGGGTTCAAATCCTGCCTCTATCCTTGAGTAAGGCCCTTTACACACAATTGTTATTGACTAAATGTACATGTAAGAAAGGAGTGAGAATCAGCTGGGGAACCTTATTTGTTACGGTTCATTTTATAAGTTGTAAGAGTTATCCGGGGGTACATTTTTGCTCTTGGGACTGTGGTAGCCTAGCGGGTAAGGTACTGGACTATGGACCAAAAGGTCCAGGGTTCAAATCCCCCCTCTGCCAAGCTGCCACTGTTGGGTCCTTGAGCAAGGCCCTTAATCCACAATTGCTTGGATTGTAAGATTACTTGGATTGTATCAGTTGTAAGTCGCTCTGGATAAGGGCGTCTGCTAAATGCTGTAAATGTAAATGCTCTTTATGAGACTTGTAGAGAAGTTTTAAATCCAGTCACTATCTTTCCACCAGTGGTTTTGTGGTCTAACAACAGTTCTGCATTAAAAATTTAATTGAACTGCACTGAAAATGTAACATTTGAACATTGAAAAGCATTGGCTCAAAGGTCTATGGGTGACAAAAGAACTGACACCTTTTGTTTTTGTGTATGCTAAGATTATAAAATCTTTAATGCAATCAGTCACTATAATTACAAGTGTTATTTAAAGCTATTGTGAGATGGAGACTGGAACTGAGATTAGTACCTGTCCATACAGGCAGAGCTCATTTTTCAAATCCCATTAGTATATACAGTTGTCAGTTCAAGACTCTGGCTGTATGAACATAACCACTGAGGAGTCACCTTAGACAAATCGTGCAGTCTCATTAAGACAACATTTGCTGAAGTGGATGAATCAAAGGAGGCAATGAATCAGTGCAGGCAGACCATCACTCGCTGCTTATTCAAACCTTATCCCTCCAGACTGTTGAAAATACTGGCATGAAATGCTACCTGTTACATGACAGTGATAAATTCAGACAGGGATGATTAGAAAACTGGTTCTGGTTAATGCCAGTTTTGCCGATTTCTAGCAAGCAGATGATTTTGACTTCTTCTAAAGTCTACTTAACCCATCTGTAGAAACACACTGTCTTTGTTTCTTTCTCAACAGAGCCTAAGTTTGTTGGTTCTGTGGTGATCCCCGATAATGATGACCCTGCAGATGACAAAGTCTACTTCTTCTTCACTGAGAAAGTCTCCAGTGCAGAGGCAGGAAATAAAGTCGTGTACAGCAGGGTGGCTCGAGTTTGTGCTGTATGTATCATCGAAGCATATCTGATCTCAGTTCTAAACATTACGAATGACAGAGTATTTTTAATAAATGTAGTATTTGCAAGTTCACCATCTGTATGTCAGGAGCAGCCAAGTAGTGAGTAATATATCTGATCAGCTGCTTGTCTGTCTTCACACTATCATTTAGAATGACCAAGGTGGTCAGAGGATGTTGGTGAATAAGTGGACCTCTTTCCTCAAGGCTCGTTTGATATGCTCAGTGGCAGGACCAAAAGGAATCGATACCCACTTCGATGAGCTTGGTAAGAAACATTTTTCACATTTTTTAACATCTGTTATCAGGGGTGGACAGTAACGAAGTACATTTACTTCAGTACAGTACTCACTGAAAAAGACAGCCTATTAAGAATCAGTATAATAGGGTCACATGAAGTTCATGATGCCTCAACAACCATGTTGTTCTGGCAAAATTACAACAATGCAATGGCCTAAGCATTTACTTGTACTACTCGAGTATTATTAAAAGCAAGTACTTCAACTTGAGTGAAAGTCCAATGGGACAACTTTCAACTGTAGCGAAGTAACATTTAAAGAAAATGGGTACCTTTTTGAGTATTGGTCGTTCCAAGATTTCTTTCTTATAATGTTTAGGGAGTTTTTCCCTGCAACTCTCGCCTTCAGTTTGCTCAGTTTAGAGATTGGTCTAAGATATTACAAGATAATTGTAGAGCTGCTTTGAGACAATGCTCCATTGTAAAAAGCGCTATGTAAATAAATCTGACTCGATGTGACTTAACCAATAGTATGTGTACTTTGACTTAAGAAATGAAGTTGTGTAATTTGTCCACCTTTAGTTATTGTTGTTTAATAATTGTAAGCCTGTTTCATACCTTAAAATGGCCAGCATGTTCTGGTACTGGCACTAGCATTCAGCTTAGTCCTTTTAATAATACAGCTGTGAATCTGTATCATTTATCCTGTGCTCTGATAATTGGTTGTCATTCTATCTGTCAGTGTTGTGTGACATTAAATATGGAAAACATACTTAGACCTTCTTTTTACCTTCTGAGAATTTAGCAGATGCCCTTATCCAGGACAATATACAATACAAGCAACTGAATAATAAGAGCCTTGCTGAACGGCCCAACCATGGCAAATTGGCAGTGTTGGGAATTGAACTCAGGGACAGGGATTAGTTGACTGTCTCTTTACACAGTCTGGAAGATCAACATAAATTGGTGTAATCACTTTAAGCTTCAGTTGGCTAAGCTAGGAGTTAACTGAGATTGTACCTGTGGCTGTATTTGATTTGTGTTCATACTTAGAGTGAGTTCCCTTTTTTATCACAAATAAAATGGGAAAATGCAGAGACGCCGACGACATGAACAAAAATCTGTGGACATCTACAAGATGTCTTCCTTACAATAATTTTTACACAAGGTAACAAGGGCATATACAAAAAGTATATGTAAATATAGCAGTGCACCTGCATGGCACCACACAGTTAATGCAACATTTAGGAAGGAGCCACACTGGCCGTTGACAGTTAATATCATGATAATGCCTAAACATATAATTACATATAATTACATTAGAATCCCCTAGACAGGTTCTACCCACAGATTAAAAACCAAAGCAATAGGAATAGCCCTTTGAACTGATGACCTGCTGCATTTCACATCTTATTTGAAGTCTAAGGGCGCAACCTTTAAAAGTATTATTTTGTAAACTTCAACATAAGCTTATACCCATGAGGCAACAGCTTAGTTTCTAATATCAGCTGACATTTCAAAGAAATCACATTTTGGGTTCGAGCTTTTGTCTGTATTAAAGGCTGAATCATAACCACAGGGAACCTGTAGCTACATGATTGGTTTGTAAAATGGAGCGGCATCTCATCAGTATGCATGGAGTGAACCTGAGGAAAAGGATGGATGTTACGGAATGGTGAACACTGTAGACTAGGACTGCAGAAGCTGCAAGAGTACAAAGGGGGACTTCTCTCTCGCTCTCTCTCTCTCTCGCGCGCTCTCTCTCTCTTTCTCTCTCTCTCTCTCTCTCTCTCTCTCTCTCTCTCTCTGTCTCTCTGCAGAACTGGCACTGCAGAAATGTATAATCAGTACAGTGATTGCAAAGCATTCTACCACATTTGTGCAGTTAAACAGACTGATTTTATTGCACATACTCTGTTCAGACACTGCTGCATACATAATCATGATGTGGTGCAATGATTATAGTACCAGATTACTGACTATAAGGTCCAGGGTTCAAATCCCAGCGTTTCCACTGTTAGACCAATGCTCTTAACCCACATTTGCTTTGATTGTACATTGAAATATTGTAGTGTTGATTGTTAACATGACATACATGTGCACACACAAGTCTAGATAATAATAATAATATACTTGGTTCCCCTACAACCTCTGCAAATTAAATAAACAGGTTATGAATAATCCAGTTCACTGCATACTAGCATGGCAGGATCTAGTAGCATCAGTCTGCTTACATAACATGTGTGAGAGCAACTTTTAATGCTATTCGTGTAAAGCTTGATTGTTATAAACAATCATTTTTTGTATTGTATGTCAATGAACAGAGGATGTGTTCGTCCTGAAGAAGAAGGATCAGAAGAATCCCGAGATCTTTGGTCTATTCAGTACCACCAGGTCAGTAAAGCATATGTGCATCATCTTTTCCAAGAAGGGACTATGTATTTTTAGAGGAAAGAATATGTGGTTCTAAATAAACAACACACTAAGTGGGTCTAATTGCTCCTGGATAACACAAAACCTCTGTAAAAGCTCAAGTACAAATAAAGGGAATTACTTTTTATGGCGTTGGTATGACATCATCTTATGTCTGTCTCTGACTAAGACATTTATTATTATCACAGTCGTATGCAATTTTTTTTCTTTCAAGCCCAACTTTCCTGGACAGGGTCATGGGACCCAGTGCGTATACATTACAGGGCTGGGTATGGATGGCTGGTACAGTGCCAGACAAAGGTGATTCCTGGACTGGCCTCTACTCTGTCAGACACAGTAAATTGTGTCTGCTTGTGATGCTTGGCTGGAACGTAATGCCAGGACTCCAATCCAAGTTCCTGCAGGAGGGGGCTAGCATTTTGGCCGCTGTTCCAACTGAGTGCCACAAAAATGTGTTGATTTTTTTAAAATAAGGAACGTATTTAGGGATTCAGCATTTTCTTTTGATGGGGAAATGTATTAAAATTTGATTGCATTGAAATGAAATTGTGAAACAAACTTTACACTGTGTAAAGCTTGAACTATTTGCTAGCCAGTAGTTCAGGCAACATTCCCCAACACAGCAGCCCTGTATTAAGAAATTTCCCTTTGGGGATAAATAAAGTACTCTATCTATCTATCTATCTATCTATCTTACGCAGCCCTGCAATCAACTGGCAGTCCAACCATGGTGCATGCTCATCTGCAGCCATGAGTTAGTTCCAGGATAGGCTTGGGCACCTTTCCAGATGATCCACTTGTGTTCTAGTAATATCTTAGAACTTAATCAACTTAATGGTTTGTTACAGTTGCAGAAAAATCATGACTAAGTTTCAGCAGATATTAGGTTGACTTCTTTTCATATAGATAATCGCTGGGGCAACAGTGGTTAGCACAGTTGCCTCACAGATTCAGTGTCCTCAGTTCGATCCCAACCTCGGACTCCGCCTTTGTTGAGTTTGCATGTCCTCCCTGTGTCCATGTGGGCTTTCTCTGCATACTCCGATTTTCCAGGCTTTCCCGCGACCCTGTCCAGGATTAAGATGATAAGAAAGTGAATGAATGAATGACAGATAATCGATGAAACATTAGACTTAATTAAGGGGTGTCCAAACCTTTGCATGAGACTGTTCACTTTAAAACTGGTAGATGTGTGTTGATGAAAAAACACTCTCTTCCTTTAGTGCTACAATATTTCCTCATTTATGTACAAATAACTTTTAGTATTTAATCTGGTAAATAGATTTTGGGAACATACAGACTCTGAAAGTTCACACACCAAGTTTGGCTTCTTAAAATGTTTCTCTGCTGTTTTCCCAGCGCTGTGTTTAAAGGGTATGCAGTGTGTGTGTATAACATGGATGAAATTCGAGCAGCATTTAATGGTCCGTTTGCACATCGAGAACACACCGACCACCACTGGAGTGTCTACGAAGGGAAAGTCCCATACCCTCGTCCTGGATCGGTGAGTCAGCTTGCATGTTTTGGGGAGATTTCATAGTGCAGCTGAATATTCAATGCACTTTACTCTTGCTATAGCAATTGACTTGCTGAAGGCTATCATAACTTTTATGCACTCAGTTGGAAAGAGAACCTTTTAAAATGATGAGTTTATTCTCAGAATGCAATCAGTGTTCCCTTTCAGCCCCTATAAATAGCTTGGCAAGAACTCACAGTTTTTCGCAGTATTCCAAATTTAGCCAGTAAATTATGACATGTCAGTTGTTAGTGTGACTTTCAGTATTGTTATCATCGTTAGCTCCTATATATATACCACTAGAAAATCGACATTGTATAAAACATTATATGCAGTAATGGAACTGTATTGTCCAGATTTAAGAAAGGTAAATGTTCCACCAAATCCATCATAAGTTAAAAGTGTTTGGTAGAGCAACCTATACTGTATCATGATAAGTAATGATAACTAAGTAAATGTTTAAAACACTTACCTTAATCTAGGGTTAGCCAAAATCATTAACACATTAAGTGTTGGAAAATCTCATGTATTTTAGTGAATAATGGATTGAAAGTGAAAAGTAAAAGCAAAACACTTACTGCATAAGTGAAATCAGGGCACTAACATACAGTGGTATGAAAAAGTTTGGGCACCCCTGATAATTTTCATGATTTTAGTTTATAAATCATTGGTTGTTCAGATCAGCAACTTGAGTTAAATATATCATATAGCAGATGAACACAGTGATATTTGAGAAGTGAAATGAAGTTTATAGGATTTACAGAAAGTGGGCCAGTAATTATTCAAACAAATTAGGCAGGTGCATAAATTTGGGCACCCCAACAGAAAAATTACATCAATATTTAGTAGATCCTCATTTTGTAGAAATAACAGCCGCTAAACGCTTCCTACAGCTTCCAGTCTGGATTCTGGTTGAAGGTGCTTTGGACCATTCTTCTTTAGAAACATCTCCAGTTCAGTCATCTTTGATGGTTTCCAAGCATGGACAGCCCACATTTTCAGTAATATTCATGTCTGGGGACTGAGATGGCCATTCCAGAACGTTGTACTGGTTCCTCTGCATGAATGCCTTAGTAGATTATGAGCAGGGTTTGGGGTCGTTGGCCTCGGTGCAACTTTGTCACTGATTCTTGAACATTGTTCTTAAGAATCTGGAGATATTAACTGGAATCCATGCGACCCTCAATTTTAACAAGATTCCTAGTACCTGCACTGGCCACACAGTCCCGCGGGCATTATGGAACCGCCACCAAATTTTACTGTGGGTAGCAAGTGTTTGTCTTGGGATGCTGTGTTCCTTTTCCGCTCCTTGTTATGTCCAAATAACTCAATTTTAGTTTCACAGTACACAGCACTTTATTCCCAAAATGACGCTGGATTTGTCCAAATGTGCTGTAGCACACCTCAAGTGACTCTTGTTTGTGGCGTGTCTGCAGAAAGGCTTCTTCTGCATTACTCTCCCATACAGCCTCTCCTTGTGCAAAGAGTGCGCTGTATAGTTGAACGACGATGAACCGTGACACCATCCTGCAGCAAAAAAAAAAAAAAACAAGATGAGGTTGTAGGTCTTTGGAGGTGGTCTGTGGCTTTGACTATGACTGTTCTCACCATCCTTCGCCTCTGTTGGATTCACTTGTTGCTTTCCCGTATGTTTAGATTCAGGGGGGTCAATGAGCTTACAAAACAAATTTTGTGTTCCAATAATTAGTGCTAAAGGGTATTCAATTGACAGGGGCCCAAATTTATGCACCTGCCTAATTTTGTTTGAATAATTACTGCACACTTTCTGTAAAACCTATAAACTTAATTTCACTTCTCAAATATCACGGTGTTCATCTGCTATATGATATATTTACCTGAAATTGCTGAGCTGGACAACCAATGATTTATAAAGAAAAATCTTGAAAATTATCAGGGGTGCCCAAACTTTTTCATACGACTGTAGCTGCTTAACTAACTGCAGCCTGTGTTCTGGAGCATTCACAGGCTTCCTTTCCTTAAAGTTGGCTGATATAAGTAACCTTTGTAGGACCCATGAAGACTTATTTATACTAAGAATACTGTACTGTAGAAAAACATGATAAACACAGCGGAGATCTTCACTGCCCAAGGGCTATTGTGAACCTGAATCACTGTGTACTGAATCGTGAATCGTGAATCATGAATCGGGAATGTGCACCGAGTACCGAGCAAATGACAAGAACCGAGACAAAGTTTTGTAGTCAAAATTCGTCGAGAACCGAATTCGACGAGTTCCGAGGTGGTCGAGAACCACCATATATACAGTATGTGTGTATGTGTGTGTGTATATATATATATATATATATACAGATGTATATAGCACAGGTGCCAAGGTTGATGGGATGCCAGTCCATCACAGGGCTTGGCAGGGGTCGCTGTTGCAGTGCCTAACTATGTGGGGGCACAGCCAAGTTAACATATAGGATAACCGACCTGAGTGGAAGTTACCACTGGAATTTGAACCTGGAATTTGAACCTTGCTGATGTACTAGCAAATTTCCAAACATTACTCCAGTTTTGTTTTGTGTTCTTCTGACAGGACAGGTTATTCCCTTCATGTATCAACAGATCTCTTTTCCTTTCCTTCTTAGTGTGCCAGTAAGATCAATGGAGGTCAGTTCTCCAGCTCTAAGGGCTATCCAGATGAGGTTCTGCGCTTCATTCGTTCCCACCCACTCATGTTCCAGCCGGTGCAGCCCGTTCACAAGAGGCCCATCCTGCTGGACACAGATGGTAGACGTAGGCTTACTGAGATCGCAGTGGACAGGGTGGAGGCAGAGGATGGACATTACAACGTTCTGTTCATTGGGACAGGTACTTAGATTTGGTACCAATATAAGAGGTTATGATTCATAGCTGTATTCTACAAGCAAAGAGGAAATATAATTATACAGTCTGTGAGGTAATAACAAACCAGCACGCATTCTTCTTCAGATGACTCTGTCGTTTTAAAACTGATCACCATCTTCAAAAAAGACACCAACACTATTGAGGAAGTGCTTTTGGAGGAGTTACAAGTGTTCAAGGTAAGTTTGCAGACGTCAAGGTGTACTTTTTATCTATTAACAGAAATAGGCACATCTGTTTATAAAGGCACATTTTGTTTCCTTCATCATAGATTCCTGTACCCATTACAGAAATCATCATCTCAACAAAAAGAGTAAGTCACTGCCCATGTGTTATTGAATTAATTCTGATTAGAGAACACTCTAATAACAATGTGCTAGAAGACATACTTTTTTCTGCCACTAGATGGAGGTAGTGAGATGACAGTTGAAGTCTTGACCATGTTACATAACGGCGATGATAATAATAATAATAATAATAATAATAATAATATGTATACATATACATTTATTAATTTTGAAGTAAATGCGTTACTATTATTGTCATTAATGTTATTATTATTAATGTTTTTGTGGCACTACGGTGACTCGAGTCCCAGTCATACCTCCTGGCTGAGTCAAGTGCACAATTCCCCCAGTACCAAGTAAATTCCAGGATAGGTTCCGGATTGTAACAAGGACAAGACGGCTTGTTTTTGCCATTCGTTGTTGATGTTAGAATAATAGCAGCAACATTTATAATAATAGTAAAATGAATTAGTCATTTTGCCTGTCTCTGAGAACACAATCCTTCTCCCTCATGCACAGACAGTTGTGCCTGTGTGATGCCCATCATTGCTGGAAGACACTGTCAGAACTCGAACCTGAGTCACTGCGGTGCTAGCAAATTGCCAGTGCGCTACTCGATCACCCAGTAATAATGTTGCCATTATAATGTCGTCTCACAGCTTGAGCGACTCAGAGAGAGTGGCTTGGCCACTGCCTGTGTGGATTTTGCATGTTCACCCATGCCTGCATGGGTTTTCTCCATGTATTCTGGTTTTCCTCTAAAGACACACATTAGTTCAGTTGGTGTTTCTGAAGTTTCCCAGTGTGTGAGTATGTGATCACCCTGCGATGGATTGGCTATGGTTGGCTCTCACATACAGACCAACAGTGCTGCCACTAAGCCCCCCATTCCCCATTCCAACAGAAATGTTTGAACAATTGGTAGTTTCCTTATGTGTGTCTCTCTATGCTCAGATCTGTTTTTTT